>LPNX010212100.1:362868-372868 GCA_001517045.1 Pseudotsuga menziesii | reverse complement strand
ATGGATGTCTGTTTTTTCAGTTTTATATTGCATCTAACACGCCAAAAGAGACCCTCAACTTCTTGCACACACCCATACCCAAATATATAGGAAAACTTGAGTCGACCAATGTGCCGTAAAACCTGGAACTTTCGTGAATTGATTGTGAAAGACATTTACACAAGTAAATCTGGAAATATTGTGCCGCCAATTAAAGATGCATTCAACCATAAACTATTAAAATATTTCTTATATATATAACTTGTGGGGAAATAACAAAGGTATTACAAACTTGTCTGTCCAAACTTGTCCGCTCACCGCTCACCGACTTATCCTTTTACAAAGAGCTTTGGTTCTTTGACTCAATCACATACACAGAAGCTTGAACTTCAACCTCTCTTTCTCTCTTCTTCTCACCCTGAGTTCCTCCACTGTCTAATGTGTCTAGTAACTAACTTAATTTACAATCTTCTTCTTGTATGTATTTATAGG
Organism: Pseudotsuga menziesii; assembly: GCA_001517045.1. Taxonomy (NCBI): domain Eukaryota; kingdom Viridiplantae; phylum Streptophyta; class Pinopsida; order Pinales; family Pinaceae; genus Pseudotsuga; species Pseudotsuga menziesii. The sequence goes on along the minus strand of LPNX010212100.1, from coordinate 372,397 downwards.
CAACCTGAAAATTGCTTCAACATGAATCGAATGACTCTCCATTAAAGAGTGTAATAAGTATCTACCTAACAACTTAGATTCAGAAATAAATTCGAGTGGTTTACATTGCTGAATAGTGGACTCTTCCCTCTTGTCAAACTGATTGACAAGATCTTAACTGATAGAGAATATTTCCAGCGCATTCTAGGGGGAAGTGTAATTGTCGGTCTCGCACAACACCTTTCCATAAGCATCCGCGTTCTCTATGTCGGGATCTCCGTAAGGAGACCGTCCCCTCTCTATTACCAAAACTGAATATTTGGTAGAGAGCGTTGTTGCTAGCAGGAAGCTAGCAGTCCCTCCTCCAACTACAATGTAATCATATGTTCTTGTAGCTTTTCTCTCAGCATCCACAGTCATAAACACAAACTGATTTGGATTGGGTGGTGGTGTGGCTACGTGAGAAGAGAATAAGAGCTGATTGTAGCTCAACATCATTAGCATCAGCAGATGCCGTGCATGAATATTCTCTGAACGATTCCAACTCATTCAGGCCTATTTTGGAAGATGTGAGTCGATTACAGTCCGTCTCTGAAGCTATTTATAAGCGTTTTCATTGGAATTTATGTGAATTAGGCATATTTAAAACACAATTAAGATAGTATTCCCTCTGCATTGACTAGATGAATTAAAACCAGATTCTCGAAGGTCGACAAATTAGCAGTGGATTCATTTTGAAAAACTCATAATCCAATCAATGTAACAAAACCACGATCGCAATGATGATGAAAACATGATTTCAATTGACCATCAACCATTTGAATACTACTTTGTGTTATTTTCCTATCAGCCACAACAATCAAACTTGTACCATGAGGGCCACTGAGGCCTTTTTAATCCCCGATTAAGGATGGAAGACTGGGATGATTTGGATAATCAATAATTTTTCCTTAATACACAAAAGGGAGCGAAAATTCAGCTTTCCAAATGATTCATGCTGACAGTCTAGCTTGACATAGAAGCCGATTTTTATCAGAGTTCACGCAATGGGTCACTGTTGTATTTGTATTAGTATTACTAGGAGTGAGCTAAATTCTAGATCATTTATATTTTTTGTTGTCTAAATTTGCAATTTGGGGATGGGATTTTTTTGTTAAAATTGAGATTTTGGTTATTAAAATTAGATTTTGGTTGCTAAAATTGTAATTTTGACTGCAATTTCAACAATTTTTGTTTAATTTTAATCAAAATTTTAACCAAAAAAATAGTGTAAATGACCTTCAAATTAAGTAAGTTAAGACTTCATATATATATACATGTACATATAGATATATACATATACATATATATATATATATACATATACATATATATATAGATATACATACATATATATATATACATACATATATATATATACATACATATATATATATACATACATATATATATATACATATATATATATATATATATATACATACATATATATATATATATACACATACATATATATATACACATACATATATATATATATATATATATATATATATATATGTATATAGATATACATATATATATATATGTATATAGATATACATATATATATGTATATATATACATATATATATGTACATACATATGTACATACATACATACATACATACATACATACATATATATATATATATATATATATGTAGTAATATATATAAATAATAGATTAATCATATCAATATTATTTACAATATATTATGATGATTATCCTCTAACTCAACAAATAAATCTTCTATTTATTGTTAGACATTGAGAGGGGGGTGAATCAGTGTAAAGCAAATTTTAAACCTTTTTTTAGCTTGTCACAATTAACTACCAATTCATCATTCTATCAATCTCATAATCATTTCATAAACATATTTCACTTCATCATTCACATAGCATAAGCATTTTAATCATCAAGAACCATAACACAAAACAACACAACACCATATAATTTTGTAATCTTTTTGTATTAGTTTTGGTCTGGCTACAACCGTTAGATAAAATCAGCACCTACTGATACAAAGAGCACCTACTCTGCATCCAGGACCCTGCCTGGTTTTCTTAGACCCTACTAAGAAGGGTTTGAGGTATCCTAACCTCAAAAGCAAGACAATCTTGTTTTTACAATTAAATCTCATTGTCACATCAACATCATCTGTCTCTTCAATTTGTTATGCCGCTGGTCAATACTATTAATCATCTGCTCATCACTCTCATTAACACTGCTGCAACATATGCAAGACTAGCTTGCATTTACAATACAGTATAGTTGTGTTACCATACTCATGTCATCATACACCATCAATCTCTGTCACATCAACATTCTGTCCATGTTCATTAGCATTCTGTTTATCCACATATTTCCTCAAACTATCCATCAAGTACATCAGTCTGCATCCTTAATCAATTGCCTTCCATCCAAATTCTTTTCAAAAACAATTCTTCAACAACCCAGTACTCAAGCAACTAATGTTTATGAGTGGGTCTATAACTGCCTAGTCTCTTGTCAATCTTATCTTTTTTCTAATTCGATAATTCTATCATAGACATTCTAGTATTCCTGAGTGACCTTCCAACTCAGCCTAGAAACTGACATGTTCCAAAACTTCAAGCAATAATGATATACAAAAAAATCATACATATCAATTAGACTTTTGCCATACCTTTTCTCCAAGACCTTAACAAGTTTCACCCAATCATACAGAGCTATCAAATATGTCTACTACAAACTGTTCATGCCAAATGTAGTCCTTAATTACTGTGCTCAATTCTCTCATAAGATTTCATGCTAATTCATCAAGGAAGTCTTGTCATGGCAATAAGGATTTGTTCATAGATATCATGTCAAGAAGAAGTGTCTACTTAATCACAAAGATTTGCCACTACCATTTGTCTGTTCATCATAGGTCTGCTTGTGCACATGTTAAGTTACCAGTAGAATGCTGCTCAAGTCATCTCAAGTCTCTGCATAAGTATTTTGTACCCTGTCACATCACATATTCATCCATGAGTCAATATGTACCATAATCCTGTTGTCCAATGTCACTATCTATAGTCCTCTTCTCTGTCATTGTCCACTTTTCAAGCTACTCCTATCAGCTGTCAATTTGTCTACTATATCAAGTTACCAACTGCCTCTTTCACAATTATTTCGCATCAAAATCTTCACAGTCATCATCAACATTATTCATAATTGTGCGTGTACTGCTGTAAGGATGTTATCTGCATTATTGAGGTCTGCATATGTCATTTCTAGGGCAATCTTGGAACATAGGGTAGGCACCATCAAACATAATCCACTTCAAATTACTTAATCAATTCTTTACTATATGCTCTTATTACTGTACTGTATACTAAACATGCAATGCAAAATTATTGTATACTTAACTGTTGCTTATCATTATCCCACATGAAATCATCATCTTAGTGCAAATCCTATCATGTACATAATCACAATAGGGTTTGCATCATAGTAATCTTACCTTCACAAGTAGTGCATGTCAAAACTCATACCTTGATTGTGAAAAAATTCAAAACACAGACTGTTAATTAAAAGGCCTAAATCACCAATCAAGCTCAGGCTGAATGAGCATGTGACTTGGCCTGAGTATGACTGTAATGAACTTCAAACTCTTTATGGAAGAAGACCCAAATGAAATGACTTGGTCTTATCATAAATCATTGTAGCAATGACCATCACTTTAACTACCACAAAATATGACTGTGTATGGTGAAGGACATCACAAACTTACACTGTTTTACCCCATGAAATGTTGTCTTGCCTTTCATACCTTACCACTATGCAAAAAGGGATCCATTCATCATTGTTGACTGTATGTTATGTTGTTGTCTCCTCCATCCAACTTCGAGACTGTTGAAGTGCTTGACTGTTCTGAATTTTATGTCTCTGTGCAAAATCAAGCTCTGAATTTTATCCAAAACTTTGTTGGTCACCACCAAATTCTACCTCAGTCTGCAAAATATTAAAACATTGGACTGTTGTATGTGTGGAAAGCCTCCAACACATCTCGGATATGTTGAACAGGTTCAACCCATACCATATCCGTGACTGTGGAAACCCTCTCCTCTGCTGCTGCTACCATCGAAGGTCTCAATCACAGTTGATTATTGCTGCAAAAATTTGGAAGGCTGGTACATCAAATCTTGTGCTATGGAGGAACCCTAAACAAGAAAAAAAGAACATAAAAAACAGAAACAAAACTTTCAGTCCTTCTCTGCAATTTCGGGTCTGCTGCTGCTACCCAAATTTTACCTCAATCAATTCTACCTATGGCTGCCACGGACCTCCAAATTTACCTCAGAGCTATCTGAAATTACACCCAAAAATTTAAAACATAAGACTTTTATTTATACTCATTTTCATGTGGCTTTGGAGCTGACCTGTCAAAGGTAAATTAATTTTTTAAATATATTTATTGAATGGAGCCGACTTCACCATTTAAGTTTATTTAATCCAATTTAAGCAATTCTCGAGGGTTTAACTTTATTTAGCCATTGCTTGTATTTCCAAGAGACTTTTCACATCATCAAGCCCATCATAGAGAGGAGTTATGGACCATTACCAATAACACTGAGTGTGTCCAAGTGTCATCAAATAAATGAGTTTGTGGATACCAAACCTTCACTTACACCATGACCATCTCCAAGAGTTTAAGCGCTTCTTGGGCTTCAACCATGACATGTATGGCCATCAACATTATGTGTGTGGGACTTCAATCAACATATGACCATATCCAAGGGTTTCATGACCCCATAAACACACAAATGGGCCACATCATACCAAAGACATGTTCATGGGTTCCATAGCATGTCAAGGACCATACGAGGTCATCTTCATCATACAAGAGCTCCATGACCCCGACAAGGGTTGCAAGGTCATCAAATCACCAAGTGTAGGTCCAAGGACATATCTAGGGCTTCTTCATCAAGCAAGGCGCTTCAACCACATCAACCACATGGGGAGACCTCTAGGGGTCAAGATATCACCCGTGCAGTTTCCAGACCTTCTCTTAGGGTACCACGACACCATCAGAGCATGAATGACCACAGGATGGGTCATTAATGCTTCTCCAACCCATCTAGGGATTCTCCAACTTCTGTAACATCTTCAGGACCATCTCGAGGGTATTCAACGCCATCAGCAGGGTCTTCAACATCTTCAGCAAGGGGGTGGCATCAAGATCCAAGCTTGTGGGTACATGGACCTTGTCAACGAGGTACAAGGTGCTTCAAGGCACAAACCTACTCTGTTCGGGATCCAAGGCACTGCAAGGTGCAAACCCACTCTGTAAGGGTTCAAGGCACTACAGTTGGGACTTGGTGGCATCAATGACATCATGTGGGGCCATTGCAAGTCCATGTTGTAATCAATGACAATTTCATCAGCATCTATAATGATCAATTTTAGTTACGTTATTACTAATAAATCCTCTATTGTACTCTGTTAAAGTTAATTTGACTTCAAATTAATATTAATTTTAAAATTTTGGATGAAGACAATAGAATTTAATTGGCCTAATTTATTTATACCAAGTTTTGGATTTTTTTCATAATAGTTTTTATTATGAAACCTACTAAAATTTAAATTTAAAAGTTTTTAAATTGGATTTTGGTTAAATTTAAATTTAAAAAGTTTTACATTAAGTTTTTGAATATATAAATAAGCTTATCAACCTCATATACACTTAATCAAACACATTATATACTCTTTATCAAACTTACCTTACACAATTTTTATAATTAATATATATTATTATTATTATTTTAATTTCCAATAAAAATCAAACAAATCAAACCAAAAACAATAAAAATCAAACAAATCAAACCAAAAAATATATAGAATCCTCCAAATTGAAGTCAAACTAACCCAAACTAACCCAGCAATTGAAATCAGCTCGTTGAAGGAAGCAAGAAGTTGTGTAATATTTTTTATTTTCAATGTGATAGCTATTAAATTTGTTTGGTTCAACATTGCTTCCTGGAAAAAAAAGACGATACTCTGTGTGAACTGAAACCAGCTACAGATACGACTTGCCGACATGTGTCCTTCGATGATGATACACACACTATCCCATTTCTACTTTTCTGCTGACTTTGTCGTTTGTGGTTGGTTGAGGATGCTTCATGATTTTCTTGGAAGCCGCCATGTGATGAATATTAGGTTTTTAATATTAATTTTCCCTCTCCCTTGTGAACTCCGTAAATAACCACTCGTTACTTAACATGGTCTTCCACATAAACTTACCATTTGTACAGCCTTATCTTCATTTCAGTATCATCTTCCATAAATGCTTTGGTATCTTAATTCTATACGTAAACTTCCCATCTGTCAACCTTATCTTAATTTTAGTATCAGCGTTCCATAAGTGTTTTGGGGTGCTCAAGGTTCATACATTTTGGAGTGTGAACAATATTTATTATGCAGCAGAGTAATAAATGATGGGAAAGCAGCACTGTGGGTTGTTGGATCTCAAACATGTTGATATTTAACTGTATATAATGCTGTCCTCTCAGCATTTATTACTTTGCATGTAAAATATTTTTCTGCTGACTTTGTCGTTTGTAGTTGGTTGAGGATGCTTTATGATTTTCTTGGAATTAGCCGCCTTGTGATGAATATTAGGTTTTTAATATTAATTTTCCCTCTCCCTTGTGAACTCCGTAAATAACCACTCGTTACTTAACATGGTCTTCCACATAAACTTACCATCTCTTCATTTCAGTATCATCTTCCATAAATACTTTCGTATCTTAATTCTATATGTAAACTTCCCATCTGTCAACCTTATCTTAATTTTAGTATCAGCTTTCCATAAGTGTTTCGCTATCTTAATTCTATGGGGTGCTCAAGGTTCATACATTTCATTTTGGAGTGTGAACAATATTCATTATGTAGCAGCGTAATAAATGCTGGATGGCAACACTGTGGGTCGTTGGATCTCAAACATGTTGAGATTCAATGTATATAATGCTGCCTCCTCAACATTTATTATTTTGCTGCATGTAAAATATTTTTTGCCATTTTGGAAAGGCAATTATTTAGAGTATTTAAGAGTTTTTATGTGGATGGTTAGAACCACCGTTCACGCCATCATTTTTTTTATTTGGAAAAGTTATGAGCAAGATGGTTGTGCAAAACAGATAAATGAAAATTATATTTTAAATGTAATATGAAATGAGTATGTTTAATTATATAAATAATTTAAAAACATTTATTATAAGTAACAGATGTTGTGGAAAAGAAGAGAGTTATTTTATTAAATAGTTTGCCTTTGAATAACAATGTTGTGTTTACTTTTAATTAAATGTCTTTCACATGTTAAATGATATAATATAAATACTTTTGAGTAACATGTTAAATGATATAATATAAATACAAGGTGCCTCACATACAATTTTTCATTAAAAAAAAATGATACCGAGATTGTGTGCTACTACATTGAAAAAGTAGGTCATACATCTATTAGTTGCAAATCCATGCAAGTGATATTCTTAAAAGAAGTTTAAAGAATCAACAAATGTAGGTCATACATCTATTAGTTGCATGGAAAGTAGGTCATACATCTATTAGTTGCAAATCCATGTAAGTGATATTCTTAAAAGAAGTTTAAAGAATCAACAAATATAGTTATTATTGAAGATCCATCAAATAATGAGGATGGTGAAGAATTTGCTAATTTATTAAATAGTAAATGAGAGACTTATACCTACTATCTTCACAAATATGGATCCTTAACCGAATTTAACTTTTGGTCTCTGTTCTTAACGTTATACAAAGAGTTGTGTTATTTATAATGGCTTCAAGGCTTGGCGATAGGATTAAAACAACAACCAACTCCAACGCAAGCAATGATTAGTCTTCTGAGCAATGAAAATGATTGACTATACTTTTTTTTGCTTCAAGGCATGAGTTCTCATTGTTTGAATATACTCCTTTTTCAAGAGCTAGTGCTAATATGAGAGGAAATGTTATCCACATTTCTGAATTCAATACTTAGCTCACCTTTTATGCTTGAATGAGTCTTTCTATAATAGTGATTTGTGGTATTATTATGTCACTATGTGATATATATGAATCACTCACGAATATTAATTTATTTAGAAATGGGAAAAAAAATTCAATCTTCCAAAGTTTGTAATAGTTTTTATTAATTATAAAGGAATTTAGACTAAGGTTTGGTAATATTTAAAACATTTAATTATTATTTTTATTTTTTATTGTCTATTTTTTTAGATTACTATTGGTTTGGGGATACGGCGTTGTTCTTGGTTAGTGTGCCCCAGGACCCGACCGTCAAGATGATATCAACAATTGTATAATTATCCCCAACCTTTTCTGGCACTGTGTAGGGATGACAATTAATATTCCACGTCTCCACGATCCTGCGAGTTAAAAAACGTGCCCTCCCGAAAAGTAAATTTGTCAACAATGATTCAAATCATAGCCACAGTGATGGAAATTAATAATATGATATGTGGGGTGACTTAGATAGAGAATCAAATAATTTGTAAACATTTTATTTTGCCACAGTCAAATCTGTAAAGGTAAGAGGGGAGTTACCTCATTCTTTAGTTTTCCAACGAAATTCCTTTCCATTCATTGCTGAAATTTATGGTGAGTATAATAGAAGCGTTTGACGTGAAAGCAGAATCTGGCGAGGTAACCTAGATCTGTAAACATTTTATATTCCTGATGTCAAATCTGTAAACATTTACAGATTTATCTCGTTATTAATCCCGCCCTCAAATCTGTAAAGATAAGAGCAGAGTTGTCTCGTTCTTAATTTTCCAACGGGACTCCTTGGGCATTGATTGCTGAAATTTATGGCGAATATAATGGAAGCATTTGACGAGAAAGAAAAATATGGCGAGGTAACCTAGACAAAGAATTAGATAATAATTTGTAAACATTTTATATTCCTACCGTCAAATCTGTAAACATTTACAGATTTACCTCGTTATTATTCCTTCCCTCAAATCTGTAAAGATAAGGGCAGAGTTACCTCATTCTTTAATTTTCCAGATTCCTTTGGCATTCATTGCTGAAATTTACGGCGTGTATAATGTACGCTTTGGGCGTGAAAGCAAAAGCATCGTAATATCGTGAGGTAACATGTACACAGATTCAGAAAATCTCTAAGATTTCAGGAGTGCTTTGTTACCTCGTCATTTAGAAAAAGCTAGCAATGTAACATGGATAGAAATTTATAAAATTAGAGATAATAAAATATAATGAAGCTTCGACGACGCTTTCCATGGCTAAGATTTGAGGATTTACCTGCTCCTCAAAATGAAAAGTTGAAGTAAAAATATAAATGAACTACAATACATATTCTAGAGAAAATTTGTGATTTAAATGTGCAGTGGATTTGAAGGATTGGTTGTTGGAGTGCATTAAGACATTCTGACCAAGCATATCAAATTGTACAAAGTGTCAAGTTTTTTTAATCTCCCTATCAGCTTAGGGTTACCAAGCTTAACGTTC
>LPNX010212100.1:180172-360909 GCA_001517045.1 Pseudotsuga menziesii | reverse complement strand
TATATATATATATAAACAAATGCTTTGTTCACTAAATAATGGATATTACTAAATAATCAATACCATTATCTTCCCAACATTCTTCATACTGGAGTGAGTAATTACCAAGATATAGCGTGGCTCAATAAGGATTGCTTGCTCTTGAGGACAGACGCTTGCTTGCTCTTGCGGACAGACGCTTGTTATATACATAAATTTGCACAACACATAAGTGGACGAATTTATCTATCACAAATTACTAGTGCATACCTTCACCACCAGAAGTAAGTAATTAAGTAATTTGTGTCTCTTAATATCCCTCAATTGTATCCCTTTAAATGTTGGCAAAGACTTAGTTCTCATGATTCTAATTTGTAGTCATGATGTGTGATTTAATCCTCAAAATGGTTTTCATCATGGGAGGCAGTGAAGGCTCCACACTCACGGAGGTATTACTGCACAAGAACGTCAAGAAAGCGGTGCTGCGTGACATCAATAAGGTTTAACCACCCATATCCATTAATTACATAATCTATACATGTAAATGAGTTATTTTGTTAAGTTAAATATTTATTTAATAAAAATAAATTTTAAATAAAAAACAAAATGTAATTAATTTGATTTTTCCATTAATAATAATAAAAACATCAAAATTCTCTTATCTTTCAACCACTCACGATTATATAAAACTGCAGAAGATCAACAGTGACTGTTGTAACATGCAAGTGATAGTAACAAGGCCACAGAAAACCATCTTAAAATAGATAGAAAAATGGACCATGAAAAAACAGTATGAAAGTAAGAAATGGAAATATCATGAAACAATATAGAAATAAGAGACTGTTAGTGTTTGTGATATTTTCTTGATTCTTTCAAAATACTTTCTCGTCTTCAAACTCACCCTTTGTGCTTCCAACATCTTCAGCATTTGCTTTATTCCTTTTGACTTCTCCCAACTTTACAACATATAAAATGGGGGTTCAGCAACAACAAATGGATTTTCCATCTATGGAAATGGACATTCGTATAGTGATGCATATGTTAACACGAACGAAACTGCAAATGGGCATGTAGTTCATCATATTAATGGAATCACAATGGATGTTTCTAATGGAGTGTCAAGGGTTCAAAACCACGTGGAGACGAATGACATCGCTGCTTTTGGATTTTTGGTATGAAGAAGAATTTGAAAAAAATGCTCATTGGTGTTTTTCCCTAAATAGGTAAATTTTGTAAACCTGCTGAACTAAATTGTAATAACTTACCATTGATTTTTGCACCGCAAAGACTTCCGAGCCAAAAATTGCTTTCTTCACTAAATAATGAATATTATTGTCTTTGCAACATTCTTCATACCGGAGTGAGCAATTACAACAAGATATATGTAGTTTTCTTCATACATGAATGAGCAATTAATACATGCTAGAAAATACTACACATATCCTATGTAATATACATCAGTTTCTATTTTGTCTTGTAAGACTTCATGATAATGGAAATCGCTTGTGTGATTCGAATATAAATAAGTTCTGGAAAACTGGAGATTCAAGAGTGTTATGCATCGAGTGGTAATGAACTTGTCCACTACAATTATATCAATTCCTACATTCTTTAGACCAGTAATGGATGCCTTCATTGCTCCTGCAACATCCATGGTTAATGAACAACATCCAGCTCTATACCGAGGCTATAAGTTTGAAGAGTTCTTAAGATGTTTTAGGATCCAAGGATTAAAGAATTTGTTGGATAATTTCAAAATCAAATAAATTAGAGAATTGCCATTTGAAATGAACTTTGGAGTTTGTCATTTGTAAATTCTTGTGCTCTGAACCCCTTGGATTTGTAGATATGTCCTCACATTTATTTATGGATTTGGGTATCATACAACCTCGGAGAGGAGGATATATTTTTTTATCTATTGAGTTACTTCAATCGATTAAAATAACGTTTGTAAATCAGAATGTCAGAACTATGACTCATTTAATTATATATACATACATAATGAAAAAAAGAAAGGTTAACAATTCTCAATCAATTGTAGGTGTCTCTTCAATATTGGAGGATTTCTAGAATTTTTGGATGGCATTCATTTTATGTCTTCGATAGAGGTAATTTTTTCAACAAAAATAGGGCTGCGAGCTGTTAAATATGTCTATATGTGGCTATTCTTATTGTTCTATTTTGAAGAGGAGAAATGGGTGATTCAATAGTCTAACATAAGATACATTTGATGGGTATTATCTGACTGTAAAATTTTCTTTCGATATACTGATGTTTGTGAATGCGTCTTGGTGGTTTTGATGCAAATAGTCATGTGAAGTTATAAATATAGATTTGAGTTGCACTAACAAGAAAGTATTTAGTTATATCTTGTTTATTTGGAACACACTAAGAATTATCCCAAAATTACCCTAGAAGTAGAATTGAATTATCTCGCAGCCCCAATGTCTAATTACTTGGTAAATTTTAAAATTGGCGAGCTTTAACTCATTATTTAACTACAAATACATGTATTAAATTAAGTTCATTTGTTGTTTTCTAATCTAAAATTTAATTATATTAGGCCAACAAAACATTTGGATGCACTCCAAAGATGTGGTGGACACCATAAAAAGAAATGGAGTATTGTGAAACTAAATCTTACCATTCTCTTTAATAATAAAATACAAAGTGTTTTTTATATGTTATTCCATCTTTTCCATTTTATATTAATAATTTTTTTAATAGATAAAAATTGTTTTAATTTAAAATTCAAATATATATATATATATATATAAGAGAGTTAAATTTTATTTAACACTCATAGGCTCACAAAGATGATAGATTTAGAAAGGTCCAACCCTTTCTTTCACTATTGGTTCTTATTTTATCTATGTGGATCTTCTTCTTAGGTAGAGAGAGATCATTTTGATCTTCAATATTATGGATAATGACTACCCTTGTAATATCTTAATTTTCATTTATCTTCTAAATTTTCAGCACACCATAACTTTGCTTTGAACTTTGAAGTAATAATCTTTTTAAGTTATCATCTATATTTTGCAAAATGACATTTTAGTCAATACTCAACATATTTAACAAAGACACATGACATATTTATGCCAACCTCGCTTGAGCCTTAAGACTTTATAGCATGTTATGTTATTATATTTTTCAAGAAATAGAGGGAATAAACTTTGTTCAGAATATAGCTTGTTAGTATTTTCATTGGAAATGTCATAAGTCAATATTTTGTATTCTTAATTTATTATGTAATCTTGAATTTAAGATTTATTCTCTTGATCAAACACTAAATTGTTAAGATTTATTTTTTCAAATTAAATAAAAATTATTAGATATTAAATTTAAGATTTATCCTCTCAATCAATCATTCGATTATTAAGATTTATTTTTCAAATCAAATAATAAATTATTAGATATTTCATGATTGAACTTATTTATTAACATGTATTTTTCAAGTTTGTTACTCTTATGACTAAAAGGTAATTATATAGTTTAGATCTTGTTTTCTTGATTATGAAAGAATTTATTTGCATAAAAATTGGTTTTGATTTAATTACATATTGGATAAAATAATTATTTATGAAAGTCTTACAAGAGTGTGGTATAACAAATCGATATAAAAGAAACAAAAATTTATATAATATATCAAGTTACGATAAAATTCTAAGTTTCATCATCTTATTGATGGTATGAAACTTGGGTCTCGATGGCTAAGAAATTCCGTGGAAATTTATTTTTTTTTGTTACAATTTTGTAGCAAAAACGTTATATTTATGTAGTTTTTGTGTTATAGCAATAGCTAATAGCTATTCAAAATTACAGTGACATTGACACCTCATGGCTCTTGTTTTTAAATCAACTTCAACTTAAACACTTTTCACTAAGGTACATCTTCACCGATCTTTTGTTGGTAATCAATAGGGTGTAAAAAGTGCCCTTAAGATGGCACACATTCAGTTCATTTGATGACCTATTAAATAATGCATGCGAGGGAATAGTTCAATGTTATGAAGTGGCTATCAATGAACCACTGAGTTGGAAAGAGAATACAACATATTTCCTTATATTAGCGTTATGTCATAATCAACAAATGAATACCGAAGATTAATCCTGCCAAGTTGTATATGACATGAATGATTAATGTTATCCAACAATTGTGGGAAAATGTTGAGCCAAGACTAAATGATCAATCACCAATCTTACATATTGTATTCGGCTGATAATTTTTACGGGTGTTTCAATACGTATTTGGCCGAATAATTGTTCGGTCAAATAATTGTTTGGCTGAATAATTATTCGGCCGAATAATTGTTCCGCATAAAAGGTCAGTTTCAGCCTCATTTTCATTGTTTTCTCCTGCAGTCATTTGTCCTCATCATGTAGTGCTTCTCCCGCCACCAGATTTGTTGATCATTTCCCATCATCCCCGTCCACGTCACCCTGCCACCTGACAGGTACATCCGCCATCCTGGCACCCCACTACCTGTCTGGTTTCCTCTTGGCGTGGAGGTCTGTTCGACATGGAGGTCTGTTCGGTATAGAGGTATGTTCGTGGAGGTGTTCGTGGTCTAGTTTTGCTGTGTTTCCCCTTGTCAGGTAAATGTTTACGCAATTGATTTTATAATCCAAAATGTTGAATATGTGATTTATCTCTTGTTGTAGTCAATGGCTTATATTCATTTTTCGTCGTAGTATTGCTGAGTTAAAGTTTGCATATCTTAATTGGTAGTGTATATTTGTTATAATTATAATTTTAGTTAATACATATATGACGAAGGTAGTCATCCATGAACTCTGTCCATGTGGACATAGTTGATGAAATCTGTCCAAATGGACAGAGTTCATGAACTCATTTGGACAGAGTTGATGAAGTCTGTCCAAATAGACAGAGTTCATCAACTCTATCCAAATAGACAAAAAAACGTATTATACTTAGCAAAACACAGTTCATGCAGAGTTCATCAACTCTTTCCTTGATAATTTTACTTAGAAAAATGTATTTTAGTACGTTTTATATAAATCATAAACAAAAAAACATTATTACACATAAAACATCAAATTTTCTGATTACCGATCTGTTTGATCTTATGTATTTTTAATCTAAATCATAAAAGAAACATATAACTTGTATAATGCTTATTAGTTACAGTTTATATTTACTATTATATTAGGATATTGTGCATTTTTTTTAATTTTAATCTTAGTTCATAGGTATTATAAGGAATATATTCATTCATCAACTCTGTCCATGGATAGAGTTGATGAACTCTGTCCACATGGAGTGATGAACTTAACTCTGTCCACATGGACAGAGCTGATGGACTCTGTTTATGCAGAGTTCATCAACTCTATCCATGCAGAGTTCATCAACTCTGACTCTGATCTGTTTACTTAGCATAAGGGATATTTTTATGATTTTATGGAATAACGAAAAATATTTGTATTTGACATAAAGAAATGTAACTTTAATTTCATATTTGATGATATTGGTTCCATTAATTTTAAGAATCTAAAATACATCAAAAACACAAAGATTGCTACATTAATTTCTCATACATCCAACAATAGTGTAGCTATTTTCATTTTAAGAACTATTAGATAATATTAGGGACATCTAGGTCTTTATTAAAAACATAGTTTTAAAAATCTAAAACACATAAAAAACACAGAGATTGATACATTAATTTCTCATACATTCAACAATAGTGTAGCTATTTTCATTTTAAGATTAACTATTAGATAATATGAGGGACATCTAGGTAATAAAAACTTAGTTTTTATAGTAGCTAGTTCTCTGAAGTTAAGGCATTAACATGCAGAATTTGAATATGTTATGAGTTGATATATTAGATAATATTAAGGACATATAGGTCTTTATTAAAAACTTAGTTTTTTAGTGGCTAGGTCTTTGAAGATGAGGAATTAACATGTAGAATTTGAATATGATATGAGTTGATTTGTGTAATATTGTAGATATCATATCAAATGGAAATTGATAATAAATTAGCTATAATCATTTCAAGAACTATTAGAAATCTAGGTCCTTATTGAAATCTTAGTTTTTATAGTAGCTAGGTCTTTGAAGTTGATTAATTAGCATGTAAAAATTGATATTTGTGTAAACTTGTAGATATCATATCCAATGGAAAGAGAGCAGCCTTTGAGACAATAGCGTAGGAAGTCATCACATTCTTTGGGAGCTGGTGTCCGAAATGAAAATTGAAGATTATCAACTTCACCTTGGGATTCGATCTTATTGTATAGTTCACATTCATCTGATCATTGATGTGGCGATAGTGGTAGAGATGATTCCCCCTTATCATCTATGGTGGCAGTGTCATTGATATAAAGAAGAGTCATTTATCTTTATTTGTAGATATGGGTTGCAGAGTATTTGGAGTTATAGATATGATTGATCAAATATTTAACTCCAATTACTCCACGACTGATATCTACACATCTACACATAAAATTTAGAGGAAGCAAAAGTAGTAATGTTTTTACTTGTTTCTTCTTCAAGGTATGTACTATTACCCAAATCGTTCTCTAATATATAAGTTTAAATAGTTTAAATAATTTTTTACAATTGTAAATTGATTTTATATATGTTGAAGCTTGAGTCTCTTCAATATTTCGAGGCAAAGGGAAGACTCCATTGGAGGATAGTGGTGGAATTGTAAGTTTGATATTTTATTTTTTTGAATTTAGTTTAAAATAGTTAAATAGTTTTTAAGATTTATAAACTGTTTTTATATATGTTACAGCTTGGGTCTCCTCCACCTTTTAGAGGAAAAGGGAAGACTCCATTGAATGATAGAGAATTTGAGGTAATTTTGTTAATAATTGTATTGTTCTTCTATATATTAGTTTAATGTTTTAATTTTTTAATTTTAGTTTAAAATTGTTTAAATAATTTATGATATTCATAATCTATTTTTATACATGTTGCAGATTGTTATGATTCCAAGGGAAGACCCTAGTGGAGGATAGTGGTGGAGTTCTTTGATTTTGACATCGAGGAGCTCAATACAATGTTGAACAAAATGTGTATCATGTGTACGATCATCGCTGATATAAAAGTGATATTCTTTAAGCACATCTCGATTGTCACATGTGCTTTCAATGCCATCAACATCTTGTTGAGAATGTCTATATAGAACATGGACAAACATCGAAACTTGGTAAGAATGATAGTATTCACTATGAATCTCTTTTTGTGTAGCAAATGTGCATTTTTCTGCAAAATGAACCACAGACAAAATTGTTCTAGCTGAAAAAATTTCACGGGAATGTTTGAATTGAAGGTATTTCCATCGTGCTCTATGTGAATGCTTGGTGTATTTATAAATTTCACTTTCAATTTTCTTGAGAAACTATGTCACACATATTTTATCATCTCGCAATTCAATTCTTTTGGAATGTGCATCACTAGAACTTGTAGAATAATTGTTGTATTCATATCTTCTCCAATCAACGGTTACATTTGAAAGCAACTGATCATTATCGATAGGGTATTGATTGTGGAATAAAACAAGATTTCCACAACCATGACAATGTTTTCCATTGACAAATTTCTTATTATAAAATACTTCATCATGATTTCTCTCACATAGAGTTTGAGATATGAATTCACGTACTGTGGGCGGAGGTGGTGAATTTTTCCAAAACATTTTACCAAATTCAAGAAACGTGTCATAATATAATTGAAATTGCACATGATAACGACAACAACATGTGTCACGTATAGTAATAGGTCTAACATACCATGGTTTTTGTTGCACAAATGTAGTGATTGACATATTAATTCCATGATGATCCTCCTTGAATTTATTAAACAATTGTGCTTGTGTCATTTCCATTATATGTTTTGGATGGCTTTCATATACATTTCGTGATACTCTTTGTCATATCAATCCCTTGAATTTGGTGAAACTTGAGCATGTTCCAACCAATATTTCTGTACAATATCTTTAACACCTTCTCCCATTCTATCTTTGTAAGGTTGTCTACAAATGATTGCCCAACAAGCAAGTTCATCATTTTCACCTATTTGCATTCTAAAATTTCTATGTTTGTATAATGTCTTTCTTGAGGTTCCAATTGCTTGTGCTATTGTGTTTTCAAACGTTTTTATCTAGTACTAGCTGAAACAATTGCTGCCTGAATTGCTCTAAATGCAGCACTAGTATCTTTCTTTCTAGATTTTCCAAAAAAATTTATTGCATCACCTATATTTTCTATCACATTATGTTTTAGTTTTGACTCTTTTGTCACCTTATGAATACCCAATAATGACGTAGCACCTTCTAACTTCTTGGACACCAATAAACATCTCAAAATTTGCGCTTGTCCTGCTATTGAACAATCCTTGAAAATATCATCATAAATTTTTGTAGCACGATATCATGCAACATGTATGGGTAATTTTCTCCATATTTGTCGCAATCAATGTCTTCTAACATTTCATCATCAATGGTGAAAGTACCTATACATCAAGTTAACTTTAATTTAACATATGTCCAAAAATACAATTCATTATAAAAGTGAATTTCAAAAATACATGATATATACATACCAGGTCCAATTTCTGGATCTTAGTTTTGATCTTCAATATTGACTTCATAAACATTAACATGTAAATCACTATTTACATCTTCAACAATGGTCTCTTCAACTTCCATTTTTTCTTCTTGTACCCTATTTTCAATTTCCATTTCATCAACAATGTCATGTAAATCTGTTCTTATATCTTCAATTCTCTCTTCCGTTTCTCCAACCCTTGCTCTTTTAGCTTTATTTTTGAGTTTTTGTTTTTTCCTATTAGCATCGTCATCACGTTTATGATCAATTTTTTTTTCACATTTTCTTTTATTTCCCATGATTGCTTAATCTCCTTTTGAAAAACCCTTGGAAAAAAAATAAGAACACCTTGTAAAGAAATATTCTTTGTAAAACAATTGGAAAAAAAAACTCTTTGAAATAAAACCTTCTTTGAAAAAACAACTTATATAAATATTTTGGAAAAAAAACTCATTTGCAAAAATACTTTGCAAAAAAACTCTTTGGAAAAACCCATTGCAAAGAACCTACTTTGCAAAAATACCTTGGAATTTTTTTTTTTTTAAAACCCCTTGCAAAGAAATAACTCCTTTGCAAAAATACCTTGAAAAAAAACTCTTTGGAAAAAAACCCATTGCAAAGAAATAACCTACTTTGCAAAAATATCTTGGAAAAAAACTCTATGAAAAAACTTCTTGCAAAGAAATAACTTCTTTTCAAAAATACTTTAGAACACAAAATATTTGGCAAAAATGCCTTGGGAAAAAACTCTTTGAATGTACCCCTTGAAAATAAATAAGAAGAAAAATACCTTGTAAAAAAAATCCTTTGGCAAAAGAAATCTCCTCTTAAAACCCCTTCGAAAATATTTTTACTTATAAGAAATGAAGAGATGTGAAAATAATGAGGCTCTTTCATTTTACTTATCTGAAATGAAGAGGTGTGAAAATAATGAGGCACATTCGTTTTACTTATACGAAATGAAGAGGTGCGAAAATAATGAGGCTCTTCTGTTTTACTTATACGATTTTTTTTCCGACCGACGGATTTTTTTTTGCGCTTAGTTTTTGAACCGAGCAACCTTTCTTGTAATGTCTCCATAACAGAAAAACATTATTCGGCTGAATAACCTTTGAGACCTTAAACCTGCACAGTTTTCAGGTTTCTCCATTTTCAGAAGGTAAAATCGATGCCTTACACTACAAATCGACTTTCGTACTTTATACCTTTAGTTTCATCGTTAAATATACTTTCCATAGGTATAGATTTTGTTGTGTATAGGTGAGATCCAATCTTTTTATTTTTTTCGTTTCTTAACATGTGTCGAGTTTAGTTTCATCTCTTTCAAAATGCGGTGAAATGAAAAATATATAACTTTAAAAATACACCACCAAAAAAATTGAAACAAATATGGTGTGGTTAATTGGAGTGTCTACTTCAAAATGGTATTCGTATATTTTTAAGTTTTATAGCAAATTGAGAGAAAAGTGGCGCAACAAAAAACATGTTTAAAACCGACAAGGTTTTCCCATTAATCGAATTCAAAAAAATATTATAATTAGTATATAGATCCGTTGGTTACAAACTTATAGTCATCGCAATAGTATATTGTGTGTAGATTGTCGTAGCATATTTGTTTTTTGCAAAACACAAGTTTAACAATGATTTTATGGGCGCAACCAAACATGACTATTTTTTAGTCCTTTCATTTCATAAGGACACACTGTCAAACATATCCCAAAACAACATATCAAATCTCAATAAAAAAAAATTGAAAAAATTATGAATAGAAGGCTAACATAATTCTCTAAAAGTTTTGTTTTTACTTAAAAGTGAAATTCTAAACAAAAATATCACTTTCATTCACCCAAAGTTGAAAAACATGAAAAAATCGAATTTATTTTCTCATAAGACCCCCCAAAATAGACACCGATCTTCATGGATTCACCCATACCCAACATTCTCCCACTTGTTGTTTTCTTTGCATAACAATGAGTGATGTACTCATAAAGTCATACGTTCACGACATAAATTCCCATAGATTCTCTACACCAAGAGAACTTCTGTGTTCTAATAGAATTTGTTAATGAGAACATTTTTCAAGGTTTCAACCTTCTTTATCAGTACCTTCTTGCCTTCAACCATATCTCTCACAAAGTGGTATTGCACATAAATATGCTTTAACTTAGCATGATAAGCAGGGTTATTTGCGAGGAAGATTGCACTTTGGCTATCACAATATAAACTTACAGTTTTTTGTGCAAACCCAATAACTGAACACATTATTTGCAACCATACAACTTCTTTGCTTTCATGAGTGGCTTCCATGCATTTAGCTTCTGTAGCTGAGAATAAAACTACAACTTGTCTCTTGCTCATCCATCTAATAGCTCCTCCAAATAGGTTAAAGACGTACCCACTTATATATCTTCTGCGATCAATATCTCCATCCCGTTTTGCATCAACAAGTCATGTATATTTATTAATCTGTTTGGTCCTGGTATTCCTTGGAAGTAGATTGCATAATATGTGGTGCCACACAAATATTTGAAGACACTTTTTACAACTATCCAATGCTCCTTTTCTTGTTTGGAGATATGTCTTCTCAAGACTCCCACTACATAAGCAATGTCTGGTCTAGTACATACTGTTGCATGCATCAAACTACTAACTGCATTGGAATATGGAACTCTTGACATGTATTATTTTTCTTCAGGTGTCTTGGGACACTGATCTATATATTACTTTACACCTACAAGAATAGAAACCTTGATTGGTTTACTTTTCTTCATGTTAAATATTTGTAGTACCGTCTCAACATATTTTCTTTGATTTAAACTGATCATATTGTTTGCACGATCTCTTCTTATCTACATTCCCAAAATGAAGTTTGCAGCATCGAGATCTTTCATATCAAATTTTGAGGACAAATTATACTTCACCTCCTTTATAACATCTTTGTTGTTTCTAATCAACAACATGTCATCAACATACAATACTATTTATATGTAAGAATGTTTTCTTCACATCCATCTGCTCTACTTCAAGAACAAAAGAAGCAGCAACAGAAAGAATAAATCTAATAGAATTTAATATTGCAACTAGAGAAATTAATTCACCAAAATAAATACCCTCTACCCAAGAATATCCCTTTTCTACCAAGCGGTATTTGTCCTTCTCCACTTTACCTTCTGCATTAAACTTATTTTTTTTAAACCATTTACTCCCAATGACTTTTCTTCCAACTGGTAACTAGGCTAGATTCCAAGCTTCTTTTTTGTCCAAGGAATCCATTTATTCAACCCTGACCTTCTTCCAAAGATCACTATCATGTGAATCAACAACTTACTTCACATTTCTAAGTTCATCATCAGTAATAAACAAAGAAAAATGAGAGTGAAAATCAGGAGGGGAGTACCTTTTTGGCTTCCTTCTTTCTCAAGATGATCTCCTCAAAATTGGGTTTTGAGGTTCTTCATATTTTTATTCAACTTCTTTTGTTGAGTCAGATTCTTCACCTTCTAACTCAAACTCTATATTGTCTAGTTCATTTTCCATTGGATTTGCTTCTTGTCTGGGGATTTCTTTGACCTATATAAACACAACTTTTTGACTGTAAACAATCTTCTTCATTACAGGATTCCAAAACTTATAAATTTTCATACCATCTTTATAGCCAATAAAGATACACTTTTCATCTTTGTTATCCAACTTTCTCCTTTTTTCCTTTGGAACATGTACATAAGCATCACAACCAAAAAATTTCATATGTTTAAGAGAGGGTTTCTTACCATTCCATACCTATTGTGTATTTTTTTCAACCAATTCTAATGTGGGTGATGGATTTACCAAATAATAGGTTGTCTCCACCGCCTCTGCATAGAAATCTTGTCTTATCCCAACATTGCTTAGCATGCTTATTTCCTTTTCCATCGTCTTCTTATTCATCCTCTTGGAAACTCCATTCTGTTGAGGTGTGTATGGATTAGTCTTCTTCCTTTCTATACCACACTTCTTATAGAAGTCCTCAAATTCATTCCCACAAAACTCTCCACCATTATCTATCCTTAACACATCTCTTTTCTTTTCTGACTTATTTTCTACAAGAGCCTTAAATTCTTTAAACTTAGAAAATGCTTCATATTTATTTCGATGGAAATAAATCCAAGTGTTCCTTGAGAAAACATCTATAAATGAAACATAATACACAGATATACTTAATGATGGAACATGAACAAATCCAAATACATTACTATATACTAACTCTAGAATTCCCTTTTCTCTTCTAGCACCAGATGCAAATCTTACTAGATTATGTTTTCCATATATGCAATGTTCACAAAAATCAAAATCCAGAGTGAAATCACTCATACCTTCAACCATACCTTTACCTTGAAATGCTCGAAGCCCCATTTCTCTGATATGCCCTAATAATTGATGCCATAACATTGTCTTTCCTTTTGACGTAGTCATGGTTCTATCATCTTTATATCTTTCCTCAAGCACAACAAAAATGTTACATTCATTAATAATGGTTCTTCCTAATATTTTGTACAGAGTTCCATACTGAAAACCCCTCATGAATATCATTGATCCTCGAACCATTTTGCAACCACCATCTCCACATACAGTATTTACACCTGCAACATCCATCTTTCCAACAGATATCATGTTTCTTGCTAAATTTGGAATGTGTAGCACACCAGGTAGAGGTATAATCCTCCCATCCTTCATTTTTAGCTTGGCTCTACCATGTCCAATGATACTAGCTGGTGAATCATCTCTCAAGTACACATCTACTCCATTGAATTTTTCATATTCATAGAACCACTCCCTATGAGGGGTCATATGACATGAATCACTTGAGTCAATCAGACATATATCATGTTTTGAATGATTACTCATGGAATCTAGGTACACATCCCCTCCTTCTTCTGCGGAGGTATTTGCCTCTATGGAAGGGGTATCCTTGGATCCCTTTTCTTTCTCAACATTCTTAGATATACAATTCTTTTTATAGTTCCCATCTTTGCCTCATTTCTAGCACTTACTTATTCATTTTCCTAAGGATTTAGATCTACCCTTAGATTTAGATCTCCCACAAATACTTTATTTTTTTTCTCTCCTTGAGGTGATCTTTCACAGACAAGGAATCCATACTATGACTATCCATGTTTTTTTCCTCATCTCTTCTGATAGTATGGATGATACTATTTCATCAAATTTTAAGGTAGCTTGGATAGCCTACCTATTGCAACAATTAGGTTGTCCCAGGAATCTGGCAAAGAATAAAATAATGTAATACATTTATCTTCTTCAACCATTTTAATACCAAGATAGGTTTTTTGACTTACTAGAGTATTCTGGAAATTCATATGATCTGTTACAGTGTCATTTTCATCCATTCTAGGGTGAAACTATTTCAGTGCAAAAACAACTTATTCATAAGGCATTTTGATTGATAGAAACTCCCTAGTTTCTTTGAAAGATATAACGCACTATCTTCACCATATACATTCAACAACACAGAGTCTGATAAGCACAATCGTATTGTACTCCTTTAACTTCTTTCTACTTTATCCCTATCATCTTGTGACATTGGAGTGGGTTTATTACTTAGATCCATAAATATCCATTGTTCCCTATCTACAAGAATATCCTCCATTTTGAGCTTCCATAGCTAAAAATTATGGCCATTAAATTTCTCAAACTACTCGTCATTCCCTTTCAATGCACAAATCAACACTACAAGCTCCCACTGAACCCGTGTTTATCATAAACCCAATATCTATCAACCGTGTCGAATCCTCAGCAACAAGGCATCCCTGTGATGCTAATAATTGATCTTTGATACCACATGTATGTTTTAAACCTGTGTAGAAGAAAAGTATACATATTCTTTTAATAAAAATATATATTACACCACAACATTCACACATAAACATAGAGATTTACCCTAGAAACGCTTAACCAGGAAAACCAACAAACCTTGGATCCACACCTCCTATTTTCTCATTCTTATTATGAATTCCTCATAATACAATATTGGTATTATGTATCCTCCAATATCCTAATCTGTTAACCCAAACTAGAAAAATAGACCCCAATCTATTATCCGGGATTAAATTACATATTTTTAGAAAATCCCCCAAAATAGTCAAAAACAACTAAAAGTTTAGAGAGTTTCAACATGATAAATGGCGTAATGTCCATTTTTTGACACTGGAAATTACCTTATGTCTATTTCCCAATGGAAACAGGACTCTCTCGCTATTTCTTTGAAGGTGCCGATATGGATCGTCAGACATAGCATTGACAGGCACACCTCCCCTCCATATGCACATGCAAAGAGTATAACATATACGCAACAAACACCAACCGGATGTGAAATGTTTGGTATAGTACATACCATCAAATACATCATACTTCCTACTTCATTAGCATATGGTACACGATACATATATTTTTTTTCTCCATCATTATTAGGACACAAACCCGAAGAAAGATTATAATGAGAAGAGAAAGGGATGTTAACTAATTTCACTTTATCCATACTGAATATTTGAGGTATTTTCTCTGTATACTTCCCATGTGATAACCACATCGTACCATTTTTTCCATCTCTATGTATCTCCATTCCTAAGATTATCTTTGTTGCTCCTAGATCCTTCATATTGGATGTCATATCTAGTTTATCCTTCAACCTATTAGTCTCAACCATGCTCTTACTTGGAATGAGTATATAATCAAAATATAACACCAAGATAATGAACATGCCATTTTCCAACCTTTTAAAGTATAAACATAATGATCATACTTATTTCTAGTGAAATTTTGGCTCATCATGAAGGAATCAAACTTCTTGTACCATTTCCTGGATAACTTATTTAGGCCATAAAATGACTTTCGAATCTTGCAAACCAAAATTCCTTTCAAATTTTGAACAAACCCCTACAGTTGTTTCATGTAAATTTTCTCATCCAAATCTCCTCATAGAAATGAAGTTTTAACATCTAGCTGCTCTAACTCAAGATCAATAAAGAAACCAGTGCTAACACTAACTGAATTGAAACAAGCTTTACAACCCATGAAAAAATATCATGGAAATAAATACGTTCCTTTTGAGAGTACCGTTTTCCTACAATTCTTTCTTTCTTTTTTGCAACCTTGTCATCATCACCTTTCTTTAGCTTGTAGACCCACTTACAATCAACAAATTTTTTATCCTTTGGAAGTTCCACCAGGTCCCATGTTTTGATATTTTTCAAGGTTTCAATTTATTCTTTCATTTCTAATTTCCATTTAGCATTTTCATACACCTTCATTTCTTCTTGATAATAACTAGGCTCTCCATCGTTAGTAATCAAAGTGACAGATGTAATAAAATCATCATCCCTTTTTTTTTAAATTTCTGACTCATGTAGATTTTTCACAAATATGGTTATGACAATTCCTCAATTTCTTCGAAATTTTATTTCTCTACATCTTCTTCTTCGGGATTATATTCATGAACAACTTCATGATCCTCCTCTCTTACATATAAGTGAATATGCAACTGAATTTGTTGAATCGGTGGCTCTTCTGCCTATTTCATTTCACCATCTTCCAAATTTGAGTTCATGAGTGACATTTTATCAAATACCACGTCTCTATTAATTATGATTTTGTGGGAAGTAGGATCCTACTATATATATCCATTCACACCATCACCATGGTCCATATCCAACAAAGACATACTTCTTTGATTTTGGATCTAACTTAGAGCACTGACTATTTGGACTTAGAACATAAGCATCACAACCAAACACTTTAATATTCGAATAATCACAAGTATTTCTTGTCCATGCCTCTTTAGGAATCTTACAATCTATTGTAGATGATGGTGATCTATTTACAAGATAGCATGCTATAAGAACTTCCTATGCTCACAATTCTTGCTTCAACTTGGAATTATTGAGCATACACCTTTCTCTCACGAGAAGAGTCATGTTCATGCATTCAACAACACCATTTTGTTGTGAAGTACAGACCATGGTTTTATCCCTCTAGATCCTGACTTCCTTGTAATGATTCTCAAACTCCTTATATGTGAACTCACCTCCATTATCAGTCCTTAAGCACTTGATTATCATACTTGTTCTCTTTTCAACCAAATCCCTAAACTACTTAAATAAATTAAACACGTCAGTTATTCTCTTTAATAAATAGATCCAAACCTTCCTAGAAAAATCATCTATAAATTCCACAAATTATGGCAATCCTCCATAGGAAAATGTAGGGGATGGACCCCAAACATCATATTTAATTTAATCTAGGATACCTTTGCTAACATGCATCCCCTCTTTAAACTTATGCCTATCCCGTTTACCAAACACACAGTGGTTGTAGAACTTAAAATTTAGAAATTTTATACTAGGGATTAACTTACGATCCATAAGTACCTTCAGTCCCTTCTCACTCATATGTCCCAAGTGTTGGTATCATAGACGAGCAGGGTCACTTGCAACTTTATACACAACCACTACTTTACCTACCTTAGAAATCCCTTCTATTTTGTAGAGGTTCCCAATCCTTATTTATTTCATGACCACTAAGATGTCCTTGGACACCTTCATAGCTCCACCCTTGACCTCAAACTTGTAACCAGCAGTATACAGAACTACCATAGATATCAAATTCTTTCTTAGTTCAGGAACATGCATCACCTTAGTCAATGTTTTCATAGTGCCATCATACATCTTGATTTTAACGCTACTGATTCCAAGAATTTTACAGGAAATATGATTTCCCATATAGAAAACCCCTTCATCAATTGATTTGCATGGTCAAAAACCAACTTTTGTGAAGACACATATGGTGAGAGGCACCCGAATCCAATAGTGAATTATTTTGATGTTGGTGGACATTGGAAATAGACTGTGCCTCATCAACCATTTCTGGACTTGCTTTTTCTACATTTGCTTCCTTTGTGGAATTATCTTGGGAAAAATCCTCCTTAGATCCTTTTCTCTTCCAATAATCTTTATTTAGATGACCTAATTTGTTGCAAAACTAACACCTAAGCTTAACCTTCTTTACTTTTGACTTCGACCTAGATGTATGTCTCGATCTCTACTCTCGTTCACTTGATCGTGTTGGAGACATTTACCACCATACACACTCATTTTGGTCAATTTGTCTTAGTTAAACCACTATCCTAAGTTTTATTGACTTAATTAACATCAAAGGAGCATTGTATGACATCAGCATGAGCACACCCATGCCTACCTTCAGTCAAGGAGACTAACTAAGCCTTCTCCTTCATTCGGGGAGGCTAACTAGAGCACTCCGGGGGTGATCTGAGTGTCATAAATGCACTTTATTGCTAACTGATGGTTACAATCAGTTAAACAAAGCAGTGAAGGCGCCTCCCTTCATTAAATTGATTATTTAATGATTATTTAATGAACTGGAGTCAATAGGGGTGCCTCCAACCACTTTTGATGGTCAGTTACACTTCAGCTAACCTCATCGAGGTTCATTGGAGTCATTGATGCGCTACCACTTGTTGGTTGGCTTGCAGTGACATGTGTCTAAGCTACTTTTAGTCCTAGACTAAGTCATATATTTCTCTTTGACTTCAGTTAGGACTCAGTTGAGTCAATTAGGGTTTTGATCAGTGGTTAACTTGAGTGTTTACTGTGGCTTACATTCAGTTAATCTAGACTCACTCATTCAATTCAAATGAACTCCTTGGGAATCCGAATTGGCTTGGAATTCATGCATCTAGCATGATCATTGTATTATATCATCATTCTTTCATTTGATTATATAGAGCTACTACTTCCATTGCAGCACCATTTTGCCAATTTTATGCATATTTGTCTGAATTCTTTATGAGACTGTGTTTTCAGTTCCCAGACCACTATGAAAAATTAATATGGTATCATAGCTCATGATGGGATGAAGCTCAGATCTCTCAAAAACAAGTTTCTTGATAGATCTTGCATGAAAAATTGAGCAAAGCTCAAAAATTCCAGCACTGCACCAGAAGCCAAGGCTTACCACTTAATACCCCAAGTTTTAAACAGGTGAAAGCATTCACTCCAGCAGTTTCAGATGGCTTCTTCCGTATAAATCTTGACTTCGTTCAATTTCCACTCATGGAAAGGAGACATGGAGATCCAGCTACGTGCCAGAGGACTCTATAGGGTCACTATGGACAGTGAAGAAGAGCTTGCTTCTATGACAGACAAAGCTATATTCTTGAACAAGAAAGATGAAGCATTCGGATTCTTGTGCTTCTCTATTTCTCGGGATCTTCTTTTTCATATTTGAAGATTGAAGACTCCAAAGGAAATTTGGGAAAAATTGGAAACCCTGTATGGAAAGCAGGATGATTTGAGAGTATACCAGCTTGATAATGAGTTGATGTTCTCCAGCCTTCCAATTTCGAGACCTTGAATTACTTTTTCACAAATTTCAAGCACATTGTCTTACTGTTTAAGCAATGTAAAGTGGAGAAGGAGGATGATCAGCTCATCCTCGCCATACTCCCCAAACTTGGAGTTGATTATTTGTCTTTTGTCTCTACATTCTATGCGAGGAAGCTCACAACCCCTGGATGGAAGATGCCTTCACTCAATGCCTTCATTGAGTCCCTAACAAATGAACATGATAAGCTTGTCCAGATTGGGATCATCAGATCCTCCCATGATCAATCCCTCCATGTCTCAGGGCCCAAAGATCTAAAGGTTAAAGGAAAGTAGCAGAAGAACCCAAAAACTAAATTCGAAGCTCCTAATCCTAAAGTTGAAAACCAGCAGCATGATGAGTCTTCCAGCTCAAAGAAGAACAAAGGAAAAGGGCATCATGGAAAGGAAAAATTCAAGTGTTCATACTGCGGGAAGGGATTCCACCCTAAACATGCCTACATGAAGAAGAAACTTGATGAAGCTACCTCTCTCCTTGAGAGAAATCAAATCAATCTTCCAGAAAGCTTTCGGAGGAGAGATCAACAAGATCGGGAACCACAGCATGAAAGAGGTCATGCCCTCATGGAAAGTACTTCGAAGTCCAAAGCACTCTTGATAGATTCTGGAACTTGAAACCACATGATGGCTGAAAGAGACTGCTTCTCATCTTTGGAGACTGACAAATCAATTCCCATCCACATGGGAGATGACTCCACCATCATTTCACAAGGACAAGGTACTGTTGATCTTGGGAATGGCTATTTTTCAAATGTTTTGTATGTAACGTCTCTAGCATCAAACATCCTGAGTTTTTATCAAATGACACATATGGGAGTGCCTAAGAGAGTATCCTTCAGTCCCAATGATTTAGAGATCACGGAACTTGCATCCGGGAAACTTGATGCAAAAGGCCTTGAAACCATCATGCAAAATCCTATGAGTTTTCCCATTTTGTGGTGGATGCAAAGCCCACCGCACAACTGACTCATGGAAATGAAGTTAGTATAATGTGGCATGAGAGGTTCAGTCATCTCAAATTCAAATACTTGTAGCAATTACATAAAAATTCCATGGTTGAATGCCTCCCGTTCATCAAGGCAACCACTGGAATTTGCAAGGGTTGTGTTGTTGGAAAGCACCCTGAGCACAAGTTCGATCGGGGGAAGACAAGCTGAGATACATGCATCTTGGGACTGATACATTTTGATATCATTGGTCCCATACCTATCACATCCATGATTGGATCAAGGTATCTTCTGAATTTTATTTATTATTTTTCCAGGTACACATGGGTCTCCTTTATCAAAAACAAGTCTGAAGTCTGTGAAAAATTCACTGAACTGAAGGCCTTTATTGAGAATACATCTGGCCAAAAGATCAAGATCTTGAGATCTGATAATGGAAAAGAGTATGTCAGTAATGAGTTTCTGCACATATTCTCCCAAAGTGGTGTTCAGGTCCAGCATTCAATTCCCTACCCTCCCTAGTAGAATGGTGTAGCAGAAAGGAAGAATCGATCTCTCAAGCAGATGGCCAACTGTATGTTAGAATCAAACAAGTTGGCTGCAAATTTGTGGGATGAAGCCATGCATGCTGCAGAATACATTTAGAACAGAGTGCCACACTCATCCATGAAAGAGAAGACCCCTTTCGAAGCATACTTCGGACACAAGCCGGATGTGTCGAACCTGCAGGTGTTTGGGTCCACTGCATGGGCCCGAATTCCACTTGATAAAAGGAGGGATTTGCAACTGTAAAGCATAGAATGTATATTTATTGGGTATTCTAATGAATCAAAAGGTTTCAATCTGCTAGATATCAAAACAAAATATATCATCATCGAAAGGAGTGTCAAGTTTGATGAGCCTCTTCATAAGGTGGAACTAGTGAAGGAGAAAACTGCTGAATTTCCTTCCTATTCTACTGAATATTTGGATGATGAAATTGGGGGTGATGACCCTGATTTGGATCTTTTGATTTCTGATATTAGTGTAAAGCAAAAATCAGATGCTGAATCATAACTTGAAGTAAAAAATCATCTCCCAACATGGGCCCGATAGACACTCTCCTCCGCAGGAGATAACATTGGAAATCCCGATGATCCAAGGAGAACCCGGTCTAATTTCCAAAAAGAAGGTATTGTTCTCTCTTGTCCTGATTATTTTCTATCTGAATATTGTTATTTAATGATAAGTTCATACCCAAATTCGTACTACCATGCTTGGAAGGATCCGAGATGGCAAGTTGCCATGGATGAAGAGATGAATTCTCTTCAGAAAAACACTACTTGGGAGATGGTTTCTTTTCCTTCGAGAAGGAAATTGGTTCAATGCAAGTGGGTGTTTCAGACTAAGGTTGCTAAATATGGACGCACCTCCAAATATAAGGCAATGCTGGTGAAAAAAGGTTTCTCCCAGGTCCAAGGTGTGGACTACCATGAGACTTTTGAACCGGTTGCAAAAATGGACTCCATCCACCTAGTTTTGGTAATTTCAGCATCTAAGCGCTAGGAAGTGCATCATATGGATGTTAAGTCAGAATTTATACATGGAGATATTCATGAGGAGATATACATGAATCATATTGAGGTCTACATCTCTTATCCAACTTTTGTTTGCAAGCTAAATAAGTCACTATACAGGGTAAAACAGGCCCCAAGAGAGTGGTATTCCAAGATGGATGCCTTCCTTCTCTCGCAAAACTTCCAAAGGTGTAGATCAGATCCAAATGTATATATAAAGTAGTCTGATGGTCATTTTATTATTATTGTTTTACATTTTTATGAATTACTGATCACAGGTAGCACAGTTGCTTCTATTTCAGTCATCAAAACTACTCTCCACAATGAATTTGAAATGAGCGATTTGGGGCTCTTAAAACAATTTTTGGGGCTTGAAATTGAGAAAAATTATGATGGGATAATGGTCACTCAGTAAAAATAAATATCAAACCTATTAGTCAAGTTTAACATGGCTAAATGTAGGCCTGCACCATTCCCTTTCGTTTCAGGGATTAGCCTTGAAGAAGGAAAAAGCACACCTCCCATGGACTGCACTATTTATTGACAGCTGATTGGTAGCTTGTTGTACTTGACTCATTATCGGACTGATATATATTATGACATGAATTTTGTATCAAGATACATGTATCAGCCCCATGATATTCATTGTAAGGCATCCAAGAGGATCCTCCAGTACATTTAGGGAACCAAGACCTACAGCATTCACTATGCTACAGACTCCGAGCTAGAGCTGGTTGGATACACAGATTCTGATTGGGCGGGTGATTCTATTGATCAGAAGTCTAATTATGAATATTTCTTCATGTTTGGTGGTGGCCCCATTTGCTGTTCTAGCAAAAAGCAGGCCACCATAGCATTGTCTTCAGTAGAGGCCGAGTATCGAGGAGCGGTGAATGCTTGCATCCAAGCTGTTTGATTGCAAGGCATTCTTTCAGAGTTTGATCTTGGTAGTACTTTTTCCACTATCCTCTTTTGTGACAATCAAAATGCTATTAAGATATCCATAGATCCAGTTACCAGGCAGAGGACCAAGCATGTAGAGATACACATGCACTATATCAGGGATCTAGTGCATGAGAGGACCATCATTCTGCAATACTGCCTGACTAATGAGTAGATTGCAGACATATTCACCAAGATATTTTCAGAAAATAAGTTCACTTACCTCCGTTCACTATTGGGGGTGAGTTCATCAGGGTGATCCAACTACTTTCAGTGTTTAGCTTGAGGGGAAGGGTTTTCCCACTGGGTTTTCTCTCTTTTCCTCACTTAGTTTGTTTTGAGCATTGCTTGAGTTTCAGTATTATACAGGGTGACCTATGGCCTTTGTTTCCAGGCCCTATAATTCTTATGCACTTTATGTTTTCTACTCGTCCTGAGTATAGCTTAAGGAGGGGTGTTGGAGACATTTACCACCATACACACTCATTTTGGTCAATTTGGCCTAGTTAAACCACTATCCTAAGTTTTATTGACTTAATTGACATAAGAGGAGCACTATATGACATCAGCATGAGAACACCCACGCCTACCTTTAGTCAAGGAGGATAACTAAGCCTTCTCCTTCATTCGGGGAGGCTAACTAGAGCACTCCAGAGGTGATCTGAGTGTCATAAATGCATTTTATTGCTAAATGATGGTTACAATCAGTTAAATAGAGCAGTGAAGGTTCCTCCCTCCATTAAATTGATTATTTAATGAACTGGAGTCAACAAGGGCACCTCCAACCACTTTTTATGGTCAATTACACTTCAGTTAACCTCATCGAGGTTCATTGGTGTCATTGATGCGCTACCACTTGTTGGTTGGCTTGGAGTGACATGTGTCTGAGCTACTTTCAGTTAGACTCGGTCATTTATTGCACTCTGACTTTAGTTAGGACTTAGTTGAGTCAATTAGGGTTTTGATCAGTGGTTAACTTGATTGTTTACTGTGTCTTACATTCAGTTAAGCTAGACTCACTCATTCAATTCGAATGACCTCCTTGGGAATTCAAATTATCTTGGCATTCATGCATCTGGCATGATCATTGCATTGTATCATCATTCTTTCATTTGATTATACAGAGCTTCTACTTCCATTGTGGCACCATTTTGCCAATTTTATGCATATTTGTCTGAATTCTTTGTGAGACTGTGTTTTCAGTTCCTAGACCACTATGAAAAATTAATAGATCTACCTCTAGTAATTACTGTTGCTGATGAATAAGTTTCTTGATTATTCTTCCTTGTTGATCTTATAATAACAAGGCTCCAACAATAGTGTCATAATTAAAGGATTTTCGATTACTAAATGGCATAGAGGAAATAAGATGATCCCATGAATCAGGAAGTGTACACAACAAGGCTATTTCCTTCTCTTCATCATCAAGATTCTCATCCACCCTAGTTAACTTAGTAAAAATATCATTGAAAGTATTGAGATGATCATGGATATACATACCATCGGTCATTCTCAGGGTATATAGCTTCCTCTTTAGAAAGACTATGTTGGTCAAGGACTTGGTCATATATAGGATTTTCAATTTAACCCATAATCATGTTTCCAAATCTTCTTTCACAATGTTAAACAAGACATCATCTGCTAAAAACAACCGAATGGTATTGATGGCTCTTGAATCTAGATCCTCCTAGTCTTCATTTGACATGTTTGCTGGCCTTTTTAATATTCCCAGCAAGGATTTCTACAGTCCTTAATGCGAAATCACATATTTCATCTTAGGTTTCCATAACTCAAAATTGATCTTCCCTTTGAAATTCTCCACCTCAAACTTCACACTCTGTACCTTGGCCATTTTTTCAAGCAACCTAATTCAATATTGGACTCTGGTTCACTACTTTGCCTCGATCTCCAATAACTTGGCTTAGGTACCACTTGTTATAGAGGAACCTTAAACAAGACATAGATTAGAAAAAACAAACAGAGAATAATGACAAACACATAATAATGAACACAAATATTTAACCCGGTAAAACCCTATAGGGAAACATTCACAAAGCAAGTGTATCAGTCTTGTTATTCAAAGATGGAGATGACAATATTCTTTGCAGCAGAATATAGCTATTATTTTGTTCTGGATTCACATAAGTTCTTCGATATCATCTATTGTTTTTATGGAATTACACATAGCCATTTACATTTGTCCATTCTAATTTTTTGTTGCCTTAAATCAACAAAAAATCAAAATACAAAAAACTAGATAATGCTAAATCCATAAACCAGGAAAAGATCAGCCATTGCTAAACTTGAAAAATTCCAACTTCTATATTCTTGGGAAATTGGTTGTCATCATTATCTACAACTATAACATCTTTCAAACAAAGACTGCATATTTATGAAGAGAACCGTGATTTCGCTAAGTCAATGCTTGATTATTAGAAGGAAAAGGGGGCTTATACAATTGAGATGTTTAGCTATATCCTTGGTGGATTCAATGTACGTTGCCAAAAGCTTTGAGGATTTGAAGAAACGAGGGATTAAGGTACAGAAACAAAGATATTATAAAGGAAATTTTAGGGTTTGTCTTGCTAAGGAACACCTTGCCGTCAAAACTAGAAGTGTTGGCTTTAGCTGATACACCTTCATCATTAGCATCAAGTGAAGTTTTTTTAAGCTCTAAGCATATGTGTCGCATGTTCTTGTCGAGGATGGAAAACCACAACCACCCCAACTTTTTGAATATAACACGTGATCTAGTCGATAGGACATATGGTGAAAGTAATATTATAGTAAGGGGGGTTATTCATCAAAAATTGAATAAAGTTGTTGAAAGTGTAAGCATCCATTATTATTATGGTATTCCTTGCCATTGGATTTTCACACAACTTTTCAAGGATTTCATGTACTTTAAAATTTATATTCTTGAATTAAGTGATAGTTTTGGTAAAATTGTGAAGGATTTCATGTACTTTCAAAATTCAATTCTTGAATCAATTGATACTATAGGTAACAGGGAAAGTGATTCTAACAGTGAAAAAATTGAAGATTCTACAGAGGTGATTTTGAAGGTGTACAAATTACAGTTAACGTGAACTTCAAATATAGATGCATGTGATGGAATCACTTATCTATATGCATAAAAAAATGAAATTTAAACCTTATTTACATCTAATTGTTATCTTCTAGATGCGTTACTTGGCAATCTAAAAACTTAAATTTTTCTACAAAATTACCAACTTTTTGCAATTGAGATTATATAATGTTGGAGTTAGGGTTTTTTATGCTTCGTAATTTCTCGATGCAATGAAAATAAAATCATCGAGAAACACTATGTGGAATCAATGCAATTGAAAAAACAATTGCTACCAATGTGGTAATGTTGCTGAATTAAAATTGTTGATTTCCTCTAGAAATCACAAAATATTGACGAGTAAACAAGCTCTGTAAAACCTACTTTTCAAAATTCATAACAATGACTACAAAAACCAAAACATATTTTAAAGTGTCAACCAAAACAAGGAAAACATAAAGGGAAGACCTAATGAAATTACAAGAGTAAAATATATTTTTGTCGACAAGCATCTAGTTTTCAGAAAATACAATATCCTATAAATACGAAAGCGGATAAAAACAAGTGTTATTATGGTTTTTTTGGATTGTTGATGACTGTGTTCATTAAAGTGATTGTACTTGTCATTTGAGATTGTGACTTTGAGAGTTATTTTCAATTGAAGTTAGGGTTAAGCTGGTATACCTACATATTCAAAACATGGCAACCATTTAGCAGAGTCATGTTACTTTACTTATAACTCGAGTAGTTTGAAAAAGTATTAATGTTGAGGTATCATGCAATAAAATTGGAGCGTTTGTTATCAAATTCGTGAAAGAAAATGGCAAGTTTCAAATGAATGTCGAAATTGCTTACACATAATAAAAATTTTCCTTCAAGATATAGTCATGCAAATGTTGAGATGCTTCACAACATTGAGGGCTAGGGTAACTAACACTTGATCACCCACTAATTAACATAATAGAAAATGATCTCATGATTTAGGTATGGGGATGTTATATACTTCACAAAATGGATTACTCTTGTATATATCTCGCCACTCATCAGACAATAATTAACATAATAAAATATATTTACTCATTACAAAATTTCAAAGAAAATAAAGCGCGCACTTTATAAAAGTTTTACAACTTGATGACATGACCAAGTTTGTAAGTCAAAGTTTATATATATATATATATATATATATATATATATATATATATGTATGTATGTATGTATGTATGTATGTATGTATGTATGTATGTATGTATGTATGTATGTATGTATGTATGTATGTATGTATATGTATATGTATATATGAGTCTCCCTTGAGTAATTCTAGTCCAAATTGAAAATGGTCCATATTTGTTTAGGTGCAAGTTAATATGATACAATCCTCTGCATATTGGTTCAGTGCAAGTTAATAGTATACTTTTCTTGTTTGGGTTCTTCCCAAGTTAATTGTATATGATAATTTTTTTTCCAAATTGGTTCAATGCAAGTTAATAGTATATAGCGCAAGTTATGTGCATTATTTACTTTCCTTTGTTTACTCATATTAAATCTATGCTAGTTGAGAGGTTGATTATGTCTCCTCTCACTGAGTATTGTAGATACTTGAGCATCTTGGAAAATTAAATTGTATGTATATGTGAGGGTTTGGGGAATATGAATTTATTGGATAAGGAACAAGCCCCAAAGTTTCCTAATTTTCTAGAAATTAATTTTGATCACTACAATGATTTGAAGGAATTTCTAGGAAAAATATGTAATTTAACACCTCATATCCTCCAATCCCATTTTGTTGTTGTGTGAGGATATCATATAAATATAGAGCATAGTGCCATTTTTTTTCAGCGCGTCATGATTTTCGAATATGTATTTGATGAATAGTTCTCTCTAATATAGATATTGTAATTTCTTTGGTACATCGAATTTCTTTATTATAAATATCTTTTTGTCATTTACATGTGAAAACTAGCAAAATATCTTTGAAATTACAAAAGACACAATTTTTGTTCAATTACAATTATAGATTTTTTTATCTTATCTTCATACTATAGACATTTGGATAATATTGCTTCTTAGATCTCTACAAACATCCTTGTATTGCATATAACTTAGCTATTTATTTCAGATACCTATCCATTTATTTTTTCTATGTGTTTGTTTCCAATTACTCATCATATTGAGAATTGTGTACATCTATTATTGACAATTATAAAATTTCCTTAACCATACTCTGTTTGCAATGTGCAGGAACAAGGGCTCATTCATACTCCTACAACACAAATTATTCTATTGTCAAATAATTTTTTGCAAATGATTATTATCCTTATTGCTCAGATAGTGGAAAACTATCATTTTCAAGACATTTTTTTTGGTACACCAGTAAACTGGAAGCAATGACATCACACTTTGAAAGAAACTTCTGTATACACAACAAAATTTGAACCCAAAATCCAACGAAATTGATTGTGTCATCATATTTCACCTTTAAAATTATGAATTTTGATCAAATTGTTTTTAATTGATAAATATCATTGTTGGATATCCGAATTTCGTCGAAAAGCCGATGACTATCGTCAGGATACACTCTGATATTCGACAATGCTAGGTTAACGGTAGCTTTGATAATAACGTCAAATATACGATGAATTTTAAATTTTGAAAACTATAAATTATGGTAACATTTCGACATGTTTTTTATACAAGGGACGAGATGCAGAAATTATATTCTTCGCACAGACTGTTTTCCAGAAAAGAATACACAAATATTTAAATTGTTATTGTGATTAAAAATAGTTAAGTGTGGAGCTTTTTTTTTAAGATCGATAATCTTCATTCAAGCTCTTTATGAGAAAATGTTAAATAGCAATATTCTTTATACAGATGAACAAAATAGACAATTTCTTGCTAGATTGTGGGATGGACTGAAAAGAAAGGGTGATGAGAAATGTTATTGTCCATGTAGTCAATGTCAAGGCTTTAAAAGGGGAGGAATGAAGATCACAACATCCAGAAAACATTGTAGGGAACATGGACGCGCTAAGAGGGGTCATGAATATCGTCCATTTGTAATTTTTACATTACATATGTTTTTATATTGATTGATTTGGTAAATGTATGTATTATTTTAATACTTCTTATATTAACTAATATCTATTAATGGTTCCATGTAATTATAAAGGAAATACATCATACGACATATCGTTTGAAGGACGTGCTTTTAGAACAAGTACCGGAGGAACATGGAGCTATGAATAATGGAGAACAAGTTAATGATCATATTGAAGAAGATGATTATATTGATAACATAGATGAAGATGATGGTACAAATACATTGATCAATTATACATTTAATTTATGAATGAATGATGATGATGATTATGATCATGAAAATGATGACTTTGATGGTGTTCATGATTTACCTCTTCTTAAGAAGGCATACAAACCCCTTATGAGGGCTCCAACACAAATATTCTCTCTGTTATATTGTTGATAATGAACTAAAAGGTTATTAATGGTATTTTAAACACATCAGTCACATGGATGTTAAGGTATGTAATATATTCCATCAGATATATGTGATTGTGCTAAAGGTTATCATTGTTCGTCTAATAAAATTATTGTTAATTCATAAGTCAAATTAATATGGATGAAATGTGTTTCATTAATATTATTTGTATATTATATTAAATAGATTTTTATTTTAATTTGTTGTATCTTTATAGATGAATTTTTGTTATAACCGTCAAATATTTTACCTCACACATATCAAGATTTATCTATCATCATGAAAGAACTTGGAATGCAGTATGAAGCAATTCATTCATACCCTGATGAACATGTTATATATTATAATCAGAATGAATTTGAGGTTATTGTGTCAATGACAAACTATTCCTCACTATATAAGGTTATTGTTTCGACAACAAAATCAATAACGTATCCATCCAAAATACTGTCTACCCAAAAATCAACATCCCTCGACACAAGGTTGCTCACACTTTTAAGTCACTGAATCAATTAAGTATTCCACTCTATTCGTTCTCCTCCTTGGAAATTTCTTTGTTGAGTTACCAACCTAGACAACCACTCATGAAACACAATGGGAAATTCATAAAATAAAATATCATGAATATATGTGTAGAGGCATCGACCCAACCACTCTATTGGATTCAACCGAGATCTTTTACTCTCTTCTTGTGAAAATTCTAATGCTTTGAAATCCACCCAATCTTGGATTTCAGTCATCATTGGATGCCACAACATATCCCTCACCAAAATGATTTAGTCTCGACAATAGAACCCTTTGTTTCCCTTTTGGCGTCTCTTCGACTTAGGTTCAATACCTTCTCACTTGTGCATAACAAAGCCCAAAATATCGACTCGACAGAGAAAATCCCAGTCAACATCACCTGTGACACAGATGCAGTCTTACCCGAGATATATTTGTATGGGTAACTTCCAAAACTAGTTTTCCATAGTTGGGTGGGGGATTCTACGTACCTTTTCCTTCTGCCAAGGTGCTCGACCGAAGACCAACCACTCTCATGAGTATCCGTGTAGAGGTATCAGCCCAATCAATCTATTAGATTCAACCAAGATCCTTTACTCTCTTCTTATGCAAACTCTAACACTTTGAGATCCACCCAATTTTGGATTTCAAGCTTCGTCGACTGCCACAACATATCCCTCACCAAAATGATTCGGTCCTCACAATGGAACCATTTTTTGGCCTTATGGAATATCTTAGAACTAGGTTTAGTACCTTCTCTCTTGCACACAACAAAGCCTAAGATATCAGTCTGACAGATCAAATCTCGGTCGAAAGCACCTACGATGCAGATGCAGTCTCACCCGAGATATATTTCTATGGGTAACTTCCAGAACCATGTTTCTATAGTTGGGTGGGGGATTTTGTGCACCTTGTAATTTTTCCAGGGTTCTCAAATGAAGCGTGTGGATGGATTATATGTGGCTCATAATGTACAATTAGACAGATACACTCTTCTTCCTTTCAAAATAATATAACAATAACCCAGTGCAACATGTATACATTCAACCTATAACAGTGTGATTAATATGTATATAAAATCATTAATAAGAAAATACATAAGAATTCATTCACAGAAACATATACACAAGTGACTTAAACACATTTAACATTCACACACATAACATAGAATCTAACGTCGAAACCCATCTGGGAAAAACCACAAAGGTGCTCTTCATCTAACATGAGAAATATATGGCACCTTTGGTCTGTGCACTAAGAAGCAGACACTATTCTAGATCTTCCATGCTTATCTATACATACTTCTCTCTCCTCTCATTCTCTCTTGTCTTTTGTCACTCGTCTTCCTCTACCTGACTCTACTATTGATCTGCACAAAACCTGGATCGACTCAGTCTCTTCTACACTTCTGCTCACTAAGTTGCATATTCTTGACTCAATCCACTTAGAAAAACTAACATACAACAATAACCATAAGCTAATAAAGAATCAAGAGGCTACATAAGCTACAGAGGATCCAAAGGATAACCCGCATACAACTTGGGTTCCTCCTTTTATAGACTCTTTACATGTGGCTCTCTTAGTTGACTTTCTACACTTAGCCCATAGAATGTCTTTCTTATTCTAGTGACACATTTCAGTAGGATCTAATGGCCTGAATTACAAATATACCTTCATATGTTCCACTTTCATTGGCTCTAGCCGACCTCATACCCATAATATTTCTGACCTATCACTTTCTAACTATTGTTTTGCTGCATGCCTTTAGACATGGATCCACTCCGACACATTCTTTCTCTCTTGCATCCTTTCCTTCTATCATGGATTTTCTTTTGTTGTGTCTTCTTCTTCTGTCGTGTCTTCTCTTCTGTCGTGGCTTCTTTTCTGTCACAGCTTCTTTCCTTAACCATTTCCTCTTTATCTTCCTCTATCGCACCTCATTTTCCTTTTTTTCCTTCATCTTCTCTTTCTTCCTTCTTTCTGTCGTTTCTTATGTCGCAGCTCCTTTATCTTATTTTTCCTTAGCTCTTTTGATATTTAGGAAGAATTCTAAGTGAATTGTGCTTACCTTTCCCTAGGCCCAACAAGATGACCCTGGTATTGAGAGATATGCCTAGAATTTGATGGATCATCGCAACAAGTGTAAAAAAGGGGTTCCTCCAAGGTCTAACTTCAACTATACTCACATGAGAAGGGTCGTTTCTATTATGCACACTGACAAATGTGAAATCCCTAATATTGTTCAGAACACCATCAATTAGGCCAAGGAAGAAGCCCAAATCGAACACTCGTTCATCCCTGATCATGAAGAAATATGTATGGAGTTTGAGAATCGAATATAGGAACCTAATAACACCAGATCACAAGTATCTCTCTTACCGTGCACACTAAAAAATATCTAGACCCAAAAATACATTATCGATAAGGTTCTCATTGAACATGGAGAGGCCTACAATGAAATCTTGTTGTAGAAAGTTGCCATTTATAACGAACTAAAAAAATTGACTAAGAAAATAAAGGGCATGAAGAGGGTGATTTTTTGTTGGTATGGGTATCGATACTAGCATATATCTTAATTTTGGTTGTTCACCTAACTCCTCAAGAACTAGTCACTATATAAATCCAAATGACCACACTTAGCAACGATTTTTCCTCTTATCTTTTATTATTCCTTACTGTTAGACAATGCTATATAAATCATTCGATCTGCATACATTGGTTTTAAATGTCTTCTCTATTTATATTTATCATCATAGACCCTACTACCTAGTTTTATTGTTTGCCTACCCTTCAGGGAAGATACTTATGTGACACTTCTTAACAATTTTTAGCATAACTTAATGATCTAATTTTCACTTAGGATGGTGATTGACTATGTTATTATTGATGAAGTGTAATATTTTTTTCTAGGAAATGAAAGGTTCCTTTAACTTAGCTACCAAAAAAAATTTGGTTAAGGTTCCTTATGCTAAAAGCTTCTTTGTCCTTTTTTTTGCTAGGGGAATCGACAACTCGAGACTGGGCTG
The DNA here is from genome assembly GCA_001517045.1 of Pseudotsuga menziesii. Taxonomy (NCBI): domain Eukaryota; kingdom Viridiplantae; phylum Streptophyta; class Pinopsida; order Pinales; family Pinaceae; genus Pseudotsuga; species Pseudotsuga menziesii. The sequence continues at coordinate 328,355 of LPNX010212100.1, read as the reverse complement.
GTACTCACGTGACATGGGGTCTAGGGATCCAATCTTGCTACCAATATACCCTTATTTTCCACACACACCACGCAAGCATGGGACACGGGTAAAGCCAGGTGTGATTTGAACTCATGACCTCCAATTTACAACATGTGGCGTCATAACAAGTGAACCGGCAATGAGCCACAACCATGCGGGCACTTCTTTATCCTTTTTTGAAAACTTATTCTCAATCTCTTATTCTCATATTCTAATTTATTATTACACCACTTTTGTGTTGTTTGTCCTCTTGAATTGTGCAAGCAATGTTTGACTATGATATTTAAGGCGATTAATTTCTTCATTTTTTTCCCCGTAATTTCTTGTCAAATTCTATTTTCATATATTGAATCTCCTATCCTAATTTCTTATTACACTATATTTCTTCCTTGACTCATGTGTACAACTTTTAAGTATAGTTTTGTATGCAAAATTTGTGTTCACATAGTAAGGATTACATGATTAAATAACTATATGTAGATTTTATGTAATAATTGAGTACACAAAGTGTGAGGGATCCACTTCGTCAATATGAAACTAAGTATTTAAAATTTAAAATATCCACATACATAGACATATAAAATAATTTTTTTAAATAAAAACATTGACAAGTTTTGTTGTTCACAATTTAAAAAAAAGAAATTGAGATATTAAAAATACTATAATTTCAACATATACTCTTACCATTTTTTCAATCAATACTAAACTTTTACTTATACCATATTTCCAATTAATATTAAGCTTTCATTTATACAATTTGAGTGCTATATGGGTTAGTTGTTTTTCATATTCTATTTTTAACAAATGCCACGGGGTGGCGAAGTCCCTGCCGTTAGGTTTATGAAGCATGATAAAAATATATCAACATAGATATATTTTTATGAATATCAAATTGAGTTACATATTGATGAATTCACTATATGACCTTTTCACCAAGTTTATATGCTGGATGATATGTTTAATGTGATTAGGCTATGTTTCTATGTAGTATTATGATAAGACCCTTAGTTCACGAGATTTCCCAAGTCCCAAGGTTCATGATTGATGTTTATTGTCTCCTGCAAAAACACATATAATATTATAATGCACTAAATGGAAGCTTTCTTTTAAGATTAAGAAAGTTCTCACATTAAAGCATGGGACTTTGTAAAAGAGACATGATAAGTCAATTGTTTAATTGCTAAAATTTTCATGTGGGTCTGTTTTGATCCCAAGTTTCAATACATATTGCTTGTGGAATTTCTTTGCATTAGGGAGATGTTTCCATCAAACTCGTTCTAAGGCAAGTCACAATTCTTTGAAAATAGTTTCTACATGCAAAAGTGATACTCTGATACCTGCAAAAACTTCTCGAGACATTGAATGCTTGCTACTTTCGTGTTCATATTCTTATAATTATTGATGTTTGACAGTTTAGTGAGTAGGTTGTAGTATATTCGTGTTGTTTTTATGGACTTTTATGTTACTTCCATGTTTAATTGTATAGTGTGGTATGTCAAATGCATAATTCTTCTCATGTCACAATTTATTATCCTAGTTTTTCATGTTCTAGCTATAAAATATATGCACACACAATATTACATCGCTGTAGTGAAAAGGAGAGAGAGTGAGATGTACTGTTCATTTTACATAATAAAAGGATGCACATCACATAAAGTCTCAAGAAGCAAGACAATGAACCCCCACAACTAACTATCATTTAGTTAAGAGGCAATTTTTGCCTAAGTAACACATTACCGGTCTTAATCTCACTGTATTACATATTGTCTTGAGACACTTTATGATTTAATGTTAACACTAATAAATGCAATGTTGTGACCTTTAAAATTTAGACTATTCTAACTATATGACTTTCTTTTCATGGTCATATCAGAAACAAACACTTGATCCAAAATATGCGAACCTCATTAAATTTCGTGATCTAAGCAAATATCAATGAAACGGATTCTTTGCCTTAATGAATTATATGCTACTGCTTATTTTCAATCTCAAATATAGATGAGGTATTTTAATTTTTTTACCGCCCTCTCGCAATAAGAAATATGGTATGTAGTGACCCACATAACCCAAAAGCAAAATATTACATACATATAGAACCGTTCTGAGATGGCCTATTTCCATGAGACTAAAATAAGTGAATTGTGGACGGGAACTCAACCCTTGTAAAACGAGATTGGTGAACCCTTATTACATCCCAAAAGATAATTTAAATAGACAAATGCTTCTACATGCTATTACAAGATTCTTGGGACAAATTTTTTAATAATAAACTTAAAAATAGAAGCAATCTTGAATCAGTAAAAGGAAAATTTGGAACTGCTGTAATTGAATGCTCACAAATCTCTGTTGGTTGATCTTCATTCTTTTGATTGCCACTTGCATTCATTATTTCGGTTGGGTACTTGCATTATACATAGTTATTTGACTGCTTATTGCTAATCTTGAGCCGTTAAATCTAGGGTCATTTGATTAACTTTGACTAAAAATAGCCTGGAAAATTTGAAAACTGAACCAGCACCTCTAAGTTCATCTATTCTCTGTTTTAATATGCTTGTTAGGAAATCTAGAACTACTATTTGTTTACCTGAAATTCTGCCATACAGTAGATGATTGCCCAATTAATGCTTAAAGATCTGGGATCAATTTTGATTGAAATCCAGACATATAGGAGATGATTTCCTAGTTAATTCCTAGAGAGATCTGGTATCAGTTTTGATTGACCAAAATAAGAATGGGAGGATATTTTTGTTTGTGTTAAATAGTACTTCACCTTTCCATAACTTATTTTCTTTGTGAGCATTCAATACAAACACATGTGACATGTGTCGATGTTACATTTCTAGCTTTCGAAGATCTTGTGCTTCATGAGTAGCATAGCAGTTGAGTAGCCTATCCCAGCCATCCCGGCTATGACTGGAAAAGACTAGTGACATGGACCATGACTACTCTTAGCATCAACTAGTGGCTATCGGAAATGAGAACGGGCTATGTATGAATGATTGGCATTGACCGTACCTTGAGGAAATGATTGTCTGATTAGGACCTGCTAAAAATGATCGTCGGTATCAACAATGACCTTTTTTTCTGGAATTGATCAAAAGCAACGATGGGGTGTGACACCTACTGGCACTGACTAGAATTCTTTTAGGACAATGAACTTATAGCAATGACTTGATTGAGTTGCATATTTCTATTAGAATGAAACATAACTAGAACAACTATCAATCTGGACATGTATTACGTATTTACCGACACAAATTCCCATCATAAAACAAATTTAAAAAATTAAGTAAAGCAAAAATTTTTAAAATGGCAAGTTGAAGCCATGCGTTGAAATCCCCAATTTCCAAGGAAATTACCACCACCGTGCTTAATCCATGATAAGTATTTTACTCCATCACCATGTTTAAGCCATGCATCCTTGTCCCGATGACTAATCTAGTTTCATGAATGAGGACAAGCACAACTGCAAAGCTCTTGGGAAGGGGCTTGCTTAGTTCTAGTGCTAATGATGGAGATGGTAGCTGCACCAATCCTAAAATGGGATTTTCAGATCCATGGTGTTCTACGATGCTATGGTGAAGGTATTGATTGTTGGTTTGGCTCTCCTTCCTCACCACAAAGCTATATTTCCTATCAATAGTCAATTACTATTATTCCATTTAAATTGTTTGGTAATGTTGTTATGATATTGAGAAATGATCGTTGCTACCAATTACGCTACCTTGGACTATTGTCTTTCTTCTTCTATATTGATGATGGAGAAATCCCAAACACTAATGGAAACAAATGAGGTGGGAGTTATAGGTATGTTCTGATATTGAGTGTGGTTTAATAGTTCTAGGTAAGCTGAACTCTCCACTTTCTCCATCCTTACAACAGATTGAATTCTGAAGATCTGTCTTCTACACTGCAAAAAACAAAAAACAACAGCGATTTTAAACTAGAAAAACTACAAAGATGTATTTAGGACTGAAAAATACAATAGTGAATATGGAAAGACATCAGATGCAATTGATTTTTGCTTGGAATGTAAATTTATTTCCAATCAATATTCAAATTTTATTGCAGGAATCCTTGTTTGATGATGTATAGCAGCCATCTTTTCCATGGGCCTCATTTTTATGAAATTATTGACCTATTACAAGGTAGTTAAGGTAATCAAAAGCTACATGGATATGTTATTAGCATTTTGTCTGGTTAAAGGATTTATCACATTCACCAATAGATAATGAAAAGAGAAATAACAACGGTCAATGAGTACAACAGTGCATAAAATGAAACATTTGAACAAATGATGTGCCAATAACCCAAGGTTTTTCTGTAAGCAACCCACTTGCTTAGCTTGCAGCCATTAAGAGTTTAGAGAATTGTATACCAGCCAAAACTACATTCCCCATTGGTGAGATGATGTCCATGACCCACTTTAGGAAATGCCTATAACAGTGAGCATACAGTATTGCATATATAGATATTGTGTCATATGATATGCAAAAATAAAACAAACATCTGAAGAGAGGATGCAACAAACAACCTACCTGTCTAATTCCTTACAACCATTAAGAGTTTCGAGTTTACGGAAACAGCCTAGCCCACCTCTCTAATGATAGTAAGTATATAGTATTGCATAGGTGTAGTTTAAACGTTTTACTTTTGGACTACTTTTTAAGTTTTTTTTTTAGGGTATTGTTTCTTCTTTAGATCCGATTGGGATGGTAGATTAAGTTGTTGAGGAGAGGCGGTATCAGGAATTCCCCGGTGTTATATTACAGGTTACTGATTCCAGGATTCGGCGTTCATGAGGCTGGATATTCATTTGGTTATAGATAGTTTGCTAATGATGGATTATAATTTGATATGAAACTCCTCGATCAAAAAGTAACTTTTAATTATCCAGCATCATGATATGAGAGAGAGGATATTCCTCTCGAATAATCAAATCACATTTGTACTCATCCTGAGCATGGAACTCAAATTCCTCTTCACTCATTCATTTCCTATAATTTATCATATTTTCAACGCCGTCACACCGCCACTGGGATACTTCTATCAGAGAGTTTTCAAACTCATAGATTCCCCCCAATGCTGAGTGATTTCACGCCAGAATATGGAGACTCTTGGACCTTTGTTTTGATGCTTAATGGATGTGGTGTTTCTTTGATTGAGTATCTAGAGTACCTCTCAAGGTTTATGGATTCTAATCTTGTAAGGTTCTTATATTTAGGATCACTAACATCTTTCTCTTGATAATCCATGCAGGATTATGCTTGAACTTTTATAAAGGGAGGAACTAAGTTACCCATATCCTGATAAATTTAATGGTACTGGAATTCAGTATATTTATCTTGACTTGTCAAATATCATATGTATTTTAACTTATAAAAAAAGAAATGGGAATATCGCCATTTTCATATTTACAATGCAAAAGGACTTTCATATTTACATTGCAGAAAAAACTTTTATATTTATTGTATGGCCATGCAATATTAGAATTTGTTCACAAATAGATTTTTATGGGTGAAAAAATGTTGGCAAGTAGAGGGAAAGTAAAGCATGTTCATATGGGAAGGCTTATCAAGTTTGATTTTTTAAATAAGTAGTTCAATCCTGATGCTAATCATTATTTGACCTAATGATCTAAAAAAACAAAATATAGTAAGGAAGATGTTCATTTAGGGGACCTGGGAAGACACTGCAAGCTGAAAACAACAAACTAGAAAATAATGGTTAAGGAAACGACGAACAAAGAAACCAACCTGGTAAATTTGATTCTTTGAAAGTTGGTAAATTTGATTTCTCTGAAATTGAAAAGAATCACCTATACCCTTTTGATTTACAAACGAATAAGCACTCACAGTTTCATATCCATGGCCGTTTGTAAGCTCAACACCGAGAAGCTCCAAAATCTGTGGAAGGTGCAAACAGAAAATGGTGCCAAAAAATGGATCAACCAAGAAGTTGATTGATGTGTGGTGCTTTGGATAGGAGGATTAGAGCTAAAGTACTTTTTGAATATATTCTCCTTTTTCAGTCTTAAAGAGCAGAAGCGGCAGTTGGTTTGTTGCACAACAAGAACAAAAAGAATGAATAAGGTACAATCTTAGGGATTTGTTTTAATATCAATAGATATGCTACTACAAGTGTAATATTAATTACAACAACATTTATACTCTTATTATAACTTCCAGTACTGGTAGGGGAAAAAGCGAATTGAAAGGCCCCGTTGCGCTGTTGACAGACATGTTTGGTCCATCAAGCATGTTTGTTAATATAGGTCAATTATATCCAAGCTATGTATATTGTAGATCATGGTAAATGAAAGTGCAAGACAAAATGTACCTTAGTAGAGACCAAGTTTTTTACCTAGATATTTCCTGGAAGACTTGTAAGGTCAGTTGCTCCACTGCAAACTGCCCAAAACACAAGGTCTATTAATGAAGATGAATTATGAAGAAGAAGTGTAACTGGAAGATGAATTAGGAAGAAGAAGTGTAACTTGAAGATGAATAGGATGAAGGAAAAAATAAAAACACTGCTAATGCTTGAACAAGCTATATGGATTCGCTTGAAGGGATATACCACTACCACCCCTCTGAAAAAATTCACAGTGCAATAACTGTGATTAGGATAATTAATATAATGATTAATTTATTGTATAATTTGAAGAATGGTGTGGTTGTATGGCGTCGCTTGAAGGGACATACCACCGCCACCCCTCTGACAAAATTCACCGCCAAATTGATAGAGCAGTAAATGTGATTAGTCCTAGATAATTAATATAATGACTATTTTATTGTATAATTTGAAGTATTGTCAGTGTTGATGTAATTGTAACTTCTGAATGTATTCACTTGTATTTCTTGTCTATTGTAATCTGATGTTTATTCTGGGATGTACTTGTGTCATGTCATGCCCCGATGCTCCTATCGGGAGGATCCATATTGTAAACAAGTCATGTCAAGTCATTATGGGTAACCCTCCTATTGTCTAAGGGTTAAAGTCCCCGTAGTTCCAGGGCACTAGGGTTATTAGACTCTCCTAGAGAGGTCGGCCCTAGTAGGGTTTTAGTCATGTCGGGATTAGTATAAATAGAGAGTTGGAATCTCTATTTAGGACACATCTCACACACACTCAAGTGTAGCGCATAGTTGAGGAAGGAGAAGACACTGGGGCTAGATAGAAAGAAGGTTACTACTGTCGAGAGATCACTTACTGTTTTGGGTTTTACTTTGGTGTTGATTCTATCTCTGAGGAAGTTGTGGGGTTTTCTCCATTTATGGTTTCCCCAAGGAAAAGCACTGTGTTCATTGTCTCTTGTGTTTGATTGTTGTGCTTGTTGTTATCTCAGTTAAAGATCCTAATGTTATGCTAGCTTAATGTTAAAAATCTAACATGGTATCAGAGCTAACCTGAGAAGAAGACACTGTGTAGCTACGGGAACTAGGGCTTCCTACTTTGTGGATCTCTCTCCACATATTTTCAGCAAAACAAGGTTGGAATAACTCTCCTCCCTAGGGTGCATCTTTCTATCGAAGCAGAATCCAATTCTGAGGTTTTTCAGTTTTGGACCCAACACTACTACCGAAAATTAGGGTTTTTCACAGAAGATGAATTTTTCAGTGAGCCTAGGCTTGGATTGATCTCCTCCCTAAAATCAAATTTAGGGATAAAATTCAAAGAAATTGGTTGGACAAAACTCTAGAAAAGAAAAACCCTAATTTGCTCCTGAACCAGCTCTGCAGGATTTCAGCTCCAAATCCAGGTTCGACATCTTGACCTGGTAAGATCTAAATATTTTATATTTCCATTTGAGGTTCTCAGTTAAGATGTCTCATCATACCAAGCTTGATGAAAAGATTGAGGGAGCTGATAACTTCTGAGCTTGGAAGTATAATATCTCCCTAGTCTTGGAAGAAAATGAGTTGGACTCCTATATCAGTGAGGAGGTTCCAGTTCTAGAGGGAGATGAGGCAAAGGCCTTACATAAGAAGAAGTTGGTTATGGAAAAGAGAATCATTGCTGATTCTATCAAGGATCACCTCATCCCACAGGTGTCCTCTCTCAAGATGCCTAAAGCTATGTTTGATGCCCTAACCAAACTATTTGAAGGGAAGAACATCAATCGAAATATGACTCTAAGGAATCAGTTGAAGAATGTAAAGATCGAGAATGCTGAGACCATCTAGTATTACTTCACAAGGGTCTCTTAGATCAGAGAACAACTAGAAGCTGTAGATGAAGAAGTGGAGAATGCAGAAATTGTGATGACAACACTGAATGGCATCCCTAGGTCATGGGATTCATTCATCCAAGGAATTTGTGCCAGAATGAAGTTAGTCAAGTTCAGCAAACTATGGGAAGAATGCTCTCAAGAAGAAGCTCGGATAGCAGCTCGAGAAGAGAAGATGGGAAGTGAATATCAAGCCCTCACAGTTCACTCCAAGAAAGGCAGAAGAAACTCTCATCACTCCAAAGGTAAGAAATTTCACCATAAAGATAACATTAGAAAGGACCTATATAGATTGAGATGTTATACATGTGATGAAAGAGGACACTTTGCAAAAGACTATCCTAGAAACAAGATTAACTCTCATAAGAAGAAGGGAAACAAGAGAAGACATCATGCTCATGCTGTAGAGGATGATGAACCTTCCAAGAAGAAAACCAGATATGAAAGTGAAGATTCTTCCAGTGAAGATGAATATGTTTTGTTTTCCGCTCTTACAGGAAACATTACTCATGGAAGAACTGATTGGCTTATAGACAGTGGGGCTTCCAAGGATATGACAAGATTCAAGGAATCCTTTGTGAAAATGTCAGAACATGAATCACCTCACAAGGTGAAGCTAGGAGATGACTACCAATATCCAATAAAAGGTAGTGGGGAATCCTCCTATAAACTAGACTCTGGAAAGTCTATGACAATGAAGGAAGTATTGTTTGTGCCAGGACTCAAGAAGAACCTTCTCTCCATATCTGCATTAGATGCAAAAGGAATGAGGGTTGCATTCATAGTGGTCAAGTCATCATGTGGCCAAAAGGAAATACCATCGATGATGTAGTAGTGATTGGAGAACAAGAAGGAGGTTTGTTGTCAAATTCCCAAAATTTCCGAAAAATTTAAAATTTTGAAAATGCAGATAATTTTCATTATTGTAGTCAACTAATTGTTTTAATTAGTTAAATGTTAATGATTTTGTAAACTGAATTATCTACTTGATTATGTGTATCTTAAAGAATAATTCTTTTTTAGTTTAATGACTTGTTTTTCTTTGCGACCACAAGGTGGAACTGTCATGACATTCTGGGTTTACTTAGCTTTTGAGCTAACGCAGAAAGTTTACCTGCTCTTACAGATTACAGGTAAGAAAGATCCAATGCTGCTTGTCAATAATCATTACGCATACAGATATATGTTCGTTGCAAAAATACTAGCTCAGCAAAAGAATATAAATGCTATGCAATTTTCAATGCTTTATGAGGTAAAACCAATAAATCATTATTCTTTTAAAAATGCCATGGAAACGAGATTCAGTCCTGTCAGTATTGGTGACAATTGCTTTCTCTCCAGTAGTTATAATTTATAGTTTTTATTGTGTACTAAACTCCTCGATGTTTATCAATGTTTACCATGGTCGTCGTGTGTACACATATTAAATCTTTCTTTACATGCAGGCTAAGAGATGGCAGAGTTATTACATTAGGAGTCTATCTTAAATTGTGAATCTATACCATGTACGTCATGTTAGATTTGATTACCCCATGGAATATGAAATTAATGTGCATAAATAAAGAGTTTTTATACTTTTATCTTATCTTCCAAAGCTTGGAAAGTTTGAAGGAATTTATCTCTTCGTTCATACTGCTATCAATTAAACTAAGATAGTGTGAAGGAACCTAATTCTTCTGCACATAACTTATGCGGATGATATGGCCCAGTTATGGTTATTAATCGTCAAAGGTTACTTATTGTCAAGATTGATAGTACTATAATGTTTAACCTTTTTGTTTGCAACTTAATAGTTTAAACAAGGATAATACTTAAAGGGATTACTAGAATCAATCTCACAAGATGGTTATTTATCATAACTAGGTCGTATGAATTTCCTTTTTATAGTTATTAAAGGCATACCTTAAAGGGTTTATAACCATTGAAAGAATGATTATCATGTTAGTATAATAATGGATAGTAATAGTGACCCCGCCCTTGATGAGCTTAAAGTTATAACTTTTATGTTGATGAATCTTTTGTTAAAAGAAAGTGGCTTAACCCTTGCCCTAATTATAATATTTTGTTGAAAAACTACTTTGCAAGGCATAGAGAAAAGGGTCATGAAATTGGAGTGTGCCATAAAGAAACTATGGTTTAATCCTGATCTAAGTTTTATAAACTTTTAATAAATGCCTCCTTTACATGTTTAAAGTGCTAGGTTGCATTCTTTATACCCTTGCTATGTTAACATTATAATGGCATACCCTTGGATAGATTAATCGTTTGAGTGAATGGATAACATGTTATACAAGTGATGGGTCATAGTATGGACTACACCCTTGATAAGTATATGACCTAACCATATAATAATGTGTTGTTGTTTACAATCCAACGTGCAAGAGAGGTTGACTTCGGGGGGGTAAAGATTATGGTTGAACTTCGAAATCTCACAAATGATTGGTATAATAGTCATCTCGTGATTGTTCATCGAGACTATAGGGATTACCCACTGCATGCAAATAATTTATTTGGTGAACGTGGCATCATTCCAACCAAGTGTTATACAGTTAAAAGGGTGTTGGAAAACCCTAGACTCGTCATTCTTCCAATGTTTTCGGCCTCCGTCCGCTCTACTACTGAGCTTGTCGACTGCATTAACGCTCTGCAAGTTGTCATTGGTCATCTCCCCGTTTTCTTCCTTGTTCCTGCTAGTTGTGGGCTCGCCCTGCATGTTCAATAGAGAAGCGTTGTACACAATTAATTTCTAGTGGCACTGGTTGTTGGTTTCCTTCAGGGTTTATCCCTCGTTGCTTGCTTCTTTCTGTAATATTCAGTCTACAAGTGTCTTTTATCCCGCGGCCCATTTGTAAGCGTTGTGACTTCCCTTCTTGAGTTTTGTTTGATGTTAGGGTTTCGCTGCAAGGTGGTTTCTTTAGCTAGAAAAATAAGGGACGGCTCCAGCGTTCTTCTTGCTTGGCTTGTTGTTCCGATTCTCAGTCCCTGTTAGTTGTTTACTCTGCTAGTAAACTCCTTTCTTGTAGCAGATGAAGGGTTTAGTCCTCCTTGCTTTGGTGGTTTCTTTACTGCTTGTGGGTGGTCGCGTCTCGGTGAGATTCTAGGAAAGAAATGCTATTAACCTTTTCATTAACCTTGCAGATTCGTTTTATTACACAGTTTAATTTTGATACAAGATTATTAACACTATCGTTCTTCGTTGTTACACAGGTGTCAACCTAATCCTCTGTGTGGTTGGTGCAAGGCTATGGCGACATCTTGCTCACGGGTATGCCTTGGATACCCCATGGCAGTTCTTCCTTGTCCGGTCCCTTATGGGATTTTTACTGGTTGGTCGGCGTGGCATGCAAAACCCTCATGGTTTTGGTTTACCTGGGTTACTTGGGTCGCTGTTTTTAGTTGATGTTAAAAACCCTTGCTTTATGTGGGGTTTTCCGGCTTAGGCCGTGACTGTAAATTTTGAATTTTGTTCTTGTTTTTGTGTATATATGTGTAAATGAAAGAAAGGCTGTAAAGCCTCACTCTATAATTTTTTTTTTTGTTGAAGCCAAGAGGCATTAGAAGAGCTTAAACTCTTTGGTTTTACCTCTGCTGTAAATTTTTGATATATTAGGCTCTACCCTAACTTGTCTATATAAACAAATGTATTTACTGTTTCTTTAAATTACTTTAAATTACAATGTACTACTGTAATTTATTTGGTTATGATTTGTATTGTGTAAATGGTTATTTAAGCTCGGTGAATCGAGCATATCTAAGTTCTATTACTTAGATTCCTGCAAGTTAATATATTTAATTTATAACCTGTAAATTATTCAGGGTAACTGTATAATGTTTTTATACGAACTTACCTTAACTCATTCTGTTCTGGTAAGGTTATAAATATTGTTTTGTATTTGTTAACTTTCAGAACTTATGTAATTTAATATTCTTGCAGTTGTATTTATGTAACTGATAGTTACATCTTTTAAGTATAAAATGTGTATTACTTAATATTTATTATAGTGAGATAAATGTTATTTTACCTGCAAGTAATGTTGTTCCTACAATTATTTATATTATCTTTATTCTTTGTCTATTTATAGATATATAATAAGGTAGTATTTTATTGTTGTATTCTTATACTTTCTACACTAAATAATTTTATAAGAAGTACCTTATGTATTCCATATTATCCTATTTATGTTATAATATTAGCATTTATAAAATAAAAGAAATAACAACTATCGATGTTCTATATTTGTTAACATTTTATAAAGGATAGGTTAGTAGCTATAGATCTTGTTTAAGCTTAGCTAGATAAAAAATGAATGAATTAATTATATTACCATCCATAAGTAAATTCTGAAACCAACTAGTTTATCTGTAGAATTAAATCAAGATTCTAGCTATTCTTACTCACAGTTTAGTTGCTATACATACAGTAGTTAATTATCCTAAGCTGGAAGAAATAAAATGTAAAGTTAAAAGCATTTTTATTTAGTCTAACCCTACTCTATTTTAACTCAGGTTTCAAAATAAGTAATAAGATTACAGAAATGAATGTTGTATAGAGAACTGTTTATCTACCAAGACATATTACTCTTAATACAATGATATAGCTTCTTTTCCCTTACCAATAATCTGACATTTACAGTCTAGGTCTAACCCTACTCTATGTATAGGTTAGTAATTCTTCTGATAACAGATAAAATAAAACATTCTATTATTCAAGCTAACTTCTTATTCTATATTTACATCATACTATCTTCATTTAAATACACCACCTGTGCTAGAGTACGATCTGGATTACTCCAGATGGGAAAAAACACAGGTAGGATTTGTTTCTCATTAAGAATAACTTCATTACTAAACAAACTAAGATATCCTATCCTCTAAGTTTTACATCGTAAACTGCAAATGCATCATTCAATCATACACAAATAATAACACAGAAATTAATAAATAACAGAACCTGTTCTTAGAGCTTAGTCGACAACAGCAATGGGAGGCCGTTCCTCCCTACCAACTCCTGGAGAGCACTCAAACAGCGAATTCTCAGGACCCCCGAGCTTGCTCTGGTCTCCCTGGATGGAACTAGGTGCAACAAATAATCAAGTACTAGTCCTGAGACTCAATACCAGTCCTGAACTTATCAGTCAATTCTCTCAGCTAGCAAGTTGTATCAGACCAAGTTACTGCAGTTTATCTCTCAAAACACCTTCCTTACAGTTTTCCCTTTTCCCCAATGAATTCTTTGAAGTGCATTCCTCCTGAATGATTCTTCTCCTGGAAAATATCTGAGCAGCCTCAGCTCTCTACATTGGGTACTTTTAAAAGATTGCCTAGGTCTTTTTTGGTTAGTTGTCATTAATTAAGCCACCTGCTCTGATCCCACTTTCTTGGGGGATCATGACCCCAAATGTAGGGAAGTTTCCACCTACAACATAGGAAGTGTTTGAGGATGCTGCCACTTGTATTTTTCTCTCCACCTAGTTCCTTCCACCAGTTTGACCAGTAACACTCTTATTAACAGCTCTCCCAAGCTATTGTCTCCAATTTTTATTTATTAAAAATAAAAGATTCAGAATTACATTCCACATCTTTTGACTCTGCTGAGTCATCAGTTTCTACTTAGCATTAAATTTAACATAATGTCTTAGGAATCAAATTAAAACAAATAACATTATTTTACAAAATTGGGGTATGTGACATTTGTACAAATTAAAGGGCCATCCAGAACAAGCATTGGCCCATGACACAGTAGAGCCAAATAAACTTTGGCATAGAATACTTGCACATGTGCATTACAGAGCACTACTTATTGCAAGCAAAGTTGTTGAAGGTCTTCCAGAAATCCAAGCAAAACATGATGGGGTCTGCAAAGGATGTGAAAAAGGAAAGAATACAAAGAAGACATTTCCAAGCAGCAAAAGCAAAGAAAAAGGAATCTTGGAAATCATCCACTCCGATGTATGCGGTCCTATGTCATCAAGTGTTGATGTAATTGTAACTTCAGAATGTATTCATCCGTATATATTATGTATTGTACCCCGATGTTTATTTTTGGATGTGTCTATAATATAATTAAGTCATGTCATACCCCGATTTTTATTCTGGGAAGTTTCTATAATGTAATAAGTCATTTCAAGTCATTTTCGTAACCCTTCTATTGGTCTAGGGTTAAAGCCCCCACAGTTATGGGGCCCTAGGGTTATTAGACTATCCTAGAGAAGTTGACCCTAGGTGATTCATTGTATGTCGGGGAAATAGTCCCCACCATTGTGTCAAGGATAAACCTCCTTGTTGGTCAGAGGAGACAAAGTCCCCACAAGTTGTGGGGCACTAGGGTTATTAGACACTCCTAGAGATGTTGCCTCTAGTAAGTAATTGTTAAGTGAGGTCAACATGTTGGAGTGGGTTTCAAGTGAATGAAAGAATATAAATAGAGAGTGAGCCTCTCTATTTAACACACACATGCTCACTCACTAGGGCGCATGAGTGAGAGAGGAGAAGTTCTCTCAAGTGAGAGAGAGAGACAGAAGCTATGGAGATCATATTTATGTTTTTGGGTTTTACTTTTGGTGTTGATTCTATCTCTGAGAAAGTTGTAGGATTTTCACCATTTATGGTTTCCCTGAGGATAAACACTATGTTCATTGTCTCTTGTGTTTGATTGCTGTGCTTGTTATTCTCTTAGTTAAAGATACTAATATAATGCTAGCTTAATTATAAAAATATAACATGGTATCAAAGCTACCCTGAGAAGAAGACATTGTGCAGCTGCAGAATCTAGGGATTCTTACTTTTTGGGTCTCTCTCCACAATCCATTGGCAAAAGTATGCTAGGCAGAATATCCATTGAAGGGCACATCTTTCGGTCGAAGCGAAATTCGATTCCGAGCATTTTCAGTTTTTGGTGTGGGAAATTAAGGCTTTCTACAGAATAGGAATTTTTGAGTGAGCCCAGCATAGGATTTCTATCCTCATGAAAATCAAAGTTTAGAGACCTGGATCAATATTTTTGGTTGGGTGAAACTCCGGGAAAGTCAAACCCTAGTTTGACCCCGAGTTAGAAAAAACCCTAAATACTAAAACTACTAATTTTGGGTACATTCACCCTATCCTGAGACTGGAGAAGGAGCAGGAGCTGAAAATTGTAGAGGCCAAAGATAAAATCTTTATTGACACTATGTCCAAAATTCAGCCTCATATTCGCTATATTCTTGGTGATATGATCCCTCCAAGTTAGGGTTCCAGCCTCTTCCAGAATTCATCCCTAAAGAGGACACCTGGGGATAATTGCTATATCTTGGGCTACAAAGGTCCAAATTAAATTCCTGAAGATGTTCCAAAAATGGTATGGAATTTAATTTCTATGGTCCAAGTTTCAAACTCAGAAGATGAATCGGTGACACGTGGTTGTCCGTACAACTTCGATGTTCTGAACAGTCCTATAACAGGACACCTTGGGAAAATGATCATAAGTCCCAATTGGTGAAACCAATTCTGATGAAACGTATGGTTTTGGAACACGTACATGTGAGGCTACCTCAGTGCAAAGTTTCATACATAGAGGAGCCTTAAATTTTGGAGATATCACTGAAACAGTAACGAGCATTTATGCAGAAGAAATTGGAAAACTAGGGCTTCATGTTCTAGGAGCTTCCCTCCACTGTTTTCAGAAAACGAGTACATTGAAAAGTTCAAATTGAAGAGATATATATTTCTATCCAATCAGATCTAAAAGAGTCCAAGTTTTGAAAATTATGGTTTCTCTGACAAACCCTAGATCAGCCAGCTCCGAAACTAGGATGGACACCTCAAATCGGTAAGATCTAATCTTTTGCTATTTGCATTTGAGGTTCTCATTTCAAAGTGATCTATCACATAAGCCTGATGATAAGATTTGTGAAGTTGACAACTTCCAAGCATGGAATTATTTGATCTCTCTGAATAAAATGAATTGGACACCGACATGAATAGAGAGGTTCCAGTTTCAGAGGGAGATGAGGCTAAAATCATTACACCAGAAGAACTTGGTTAAGGCCAAGAAGATCATTGCTGATTCAATCATGGATCACCTTATACCATAAGTGTATTCCCTAAAGACACCGAAGATGTTTGATTCCTTTACCAAGCTATTTGAAGGGAAGAACATAAATCAATTTATGACCTTGGGAAAATAGTTGAAGAATGTGAAGATCCAGAATGTAGAGACCATACAGTCATACTTTACGGGGGTCTCTCAAATTAGAGGACAAATTGAAGTGGTAAAAGAAGAAGAGAAGAATGCAGAAGTGATGATAGCCACCTTGAATGGCCTCCTGGGATCATGGGATTCATTCATTCGAAGAATGTGTGCTAGAAGGAAGTGATTATTTTCAGCAGACCTTGGGAAGAGCACACACAAGAAGAAGCTCAACTAATAATACGAGAAAAGAAGATGGGAGCAACTAAAGATCAAGCTCGCACCATCCAAAGAGGATCCCTCAAGCGATGAGGAATATTAAGAACTCAACTCTTGAAAAACCTCTTATCCACCTTAGCATTTGGATAATGAAGAAGACAATGAAGCTTAAGGCTCAAGAAGGAGTCTACCCATGAAACAAATAAAGATAAGTATTCCATTGTCATTTCATTGTTTTGTTATGCATTTGTTTATATTCAGTTAATGTATTATGCATGATAGAATGTTTGCATTAATGATAGTATACTACTAATATGCATGTGATGGGTAAGTAGCTCATGGTGCTATACAACTCTCCGTTGCTACTTATCTAGAATGCTGACATATTGTATTAGTGCACAATCTCAATGTTGTCCTGGTAGAGATGGAAGGCATCTAGAAAAGTTTTTGTGAGATATGGATGAATGTTGTATTGGATAAAGTAGTTGCATGATCATATATCTAGGCATATTAATTTTCCAGTATGAATATTCCTTATGAAATGTTTCTAACCATACAAAAGCATTTGACTTGTAGGAAAGATCGCATACATAATCGGCTACAAGCAAAGAAGGATGAGACTTGTTCCGAAGAACAAGTGACGACATTTCAAAATAAAAATAATATGACAAATGCAATGACATCATTGATGCAGAACCTTCCAAGAACAAAGGGAATATCAGTTCAAGAAGAATGATGTCTAGAATGCAGTATCAATACATGAAGGAAATTTCATAGTTCCATCATGCAGTAGATGGAAACATCGTGGGATACAAGGCAAGATTTGTGGCACAAGGCTTCTCACAAAAAGAAGGCATAAACTACAAAGAGACATTTGCAGCCATTGGAAGTGAAGTCACATGACAAGTAGAATCATGTGTGCAAATGAAAGAAGGCCTTACACGAGCTCAAAAGACACCCATGGGATAACACATACATGAGGAGCTTGATGAAGATATGAACCTTTGCTACAAGGTTGATAAAGGATGACAAGCTCACAGATAGGTGCATGAAGAAATTTTGAAAAGGTTCAAGATAGAGGATCTTGGTATCCAGTGATCCTAGATGGATACATAGAAGATTAGTAGCATAGGAAGCTACTTGTCACTCTGGTACAGAATGTTTCAGTGCATAGAGTACGAAAGATAGAGGGAGTGACTGCAGAAGATACTGAGGTTCTACATGGTATGACAGGATGGATAGATTACTGATGACTCTAGGATTTACTGAGAGTAAAGTAGATTCCAACCTTTGCTTCAAGGTTGAAGGCGGAAGACCAGTGATGCTCCTGTTATGTGTTGATGCACTACTTTCTAGGCATGGAGGTGTGGACAAGGGAAGTATGCAGTAGAGATCCTGAAGAGCTTCAGGATGATAGACTACATGACCACACCTATGGCATCAAACCTGAAGCTATTAAGTGTTGCTTCATCAGAGTCAGTTGATGCCATGATGTATCGTTAGATGATTTGTTCCTCGATGTACCTGACGGATATGAGACCAGATACTTTCTTTGTTGTGAACAAATTGAGAGATGTTCACTTGATGGCTGCAAGTATTATACGAATCAGAAGATTAACCTAGAAGGTTATAGAGATTCAGATTAGGCAGTGCCATTGATACGAAGAGCACTTTGGGGTGCTTCTTGAGTGTGAGATCACGTGTGATTTCTTGGTTGACAGGATGGAGTCATGCATGGCGCTGAGTACAGCCGAGGCAAAAGATGTTGCCACTTGTGATTTGGGAGGTAGTATGTTTGTTTTGAAAACTACTATTTGATTTGATTGATCTAACTTGCATTTTGGTATGATGCAGAGAGGAGCAGTGAAGCTCCGTTTTGTGATACAGATCGAGATCTCTCTAAAGACAGAGTTCTAGCATAGCTGGTAAGACAGGTCGTCTGACCATAAATCCTGGCGAAGCTCGTAGGTTGCTCAGACACAATCGGTCATGCAGGTTGTCCTCGGATGTAATAGGTCCTGGCAAAGCTCATATGTTATCCTTGGACGTAATCAGCCCTGATGTGATTCTATGCTAGAAATGGCCAGAGTGAAGTTTGAGTACTTTAGGGAGAATCTTGGTGTTCTCCAGATCGAGATTCCTCCCAAGAGGAAGTGATGTGTCCGTGCTGAGTCCTTTTGACATGATGAGAGGATTGGTTCCCTCCATGGTCAGATGTAAGTGCTGTGCCATTTTGACACGATGAGAGGATTGGTTCCTTCCATGGTCAAATATAAGTGATGTGCCCTTCCGACATGGAGAGAGCATTAGTTCCTTCCATGGTCGAGCGTAAGAGCTGTGACATGGTGAGAGGATTGGTTCCTTCCATTGTCAGGTGTATGTGATGATTCCACATCCAACATGAAAAAGGGCTGGCTCTGTGAAGACACATCTAGTATGAAAAAGGACTAGCTCTGTGTGGATACCACATCCAACATGAAAAAGGGCTGGCTCTATGAAGACACATATACTATGAAAAAGGAATAGCTCTGTGTCGATGCCACATCCAGTATGAAAAAGGACTGGCTCTGTGAAGACTCATCTAGTATGAAAAAGGACTAGCTCTGAGTGTGTGCCACATCTAGTATGAAAAAGGACTAGCTCTGTGAAGACTCATCTAGTATGAAAAAGGACTAGCTCTGAGTGTGTGCCACATCTAGTATGAAAAAGGACTAGCTCTATGAAGACTCATCTAGTATGAAAAAGGACTAGCTCTATGTGTGTTCCACATCTAGTATGGAAAAGGACTAACTCTATGAAGACTCATCCAATATGAAAAAGGACTGGCTCTGTGTGTTTTCCACATCTAGTATGAAAAAGGACTAGCTCTGTGATGATATATCCAGTATGAAAAAGGACTAGCTCTGTAGATGTACATCCAGCATGAAAAAGGGTTGGGTCTATAGAGATTCCTATGACGAGAAGAATGAAGAGATAGCACCCATGATGATGACCCATTGATGATCCAGATTTAGTGATGATGATCCAACAATGATGATCCAGATCGAGTGATGATTCTTATACAGTGATGATGTCCAGTGATGATCCACATCCAGTGATGATCCAGATCGAGTGATGATCCAGATCTAGTGATGATGTCCAATGATGATCCAGATCAAGTGATGATCTAGATCCGATGATGAAGATGACTTGAAAATGAAGATGACCTAAAGATAAAGATGACTTGAAGATGAAGATGACTTGAAGACGAAGATGACTTGATGATGATCCAGATGATATAGAGAAGAATAATTGTGCTAATATATTGTGTCGAGAGAATGCCTTCCTAGTTAAGAGGGAGTGTTGATGTAATTGTAACTTCAGAATGTATTCATCCATATATCTTATGTATTGTACCCCAATGTTTATCCCAGGATGTGTCTGTAATGTAATTAAGTCATGTCATACCCTGATATTTATTCCAGGAAGTTTCTATAATGTAATAAGTCATGTCAAGTCATTGTGGGAACCCTCCTATTGGTCAAGGGTTAAAGTCCCCACAGTTATGGAGATGTCTCTATTTAACACACACACACTCACTCATTGGGGCACATGAGTGAGAGAGGAGAAGTTCTCTCAAGTGAGAGAGAGAGAGAGAGAGAGAGAAGCTGTGGAGATCATCTTTATGTTTTTGGATTTTAATTTTGGTGTTGATTCTATCTCTGAGGAAGTTGCGGGGTTTTCATCATTTATGGTTTCCCCAACGATAAACATCGTGTTCATTGTCTCTTGTGTTTGATTGTTGTGCTTGTTATTCTCTCAATTAAAGATCCTAATATAATGCTAGCTTAATGATAAAAATCTAACATCAAGCTCACTAAGCGGGTATTCATATTATGTTTCTTTTATTGATGACTTTTCTAGGAAGACATGGGTTTACTTCATGAAAAATAAAGACAAAGTATTCAGCAAGTTCAAGGAATTCAAAGCCTTGATCGAGAATCAAACTGAAAAGAAGATCAAGACCTTTCGATCAGACAATGGTGGAGAATTCACTTCAAATGAATTCAAATAGATATGCAAAGACTCAGAGATTAAGAGGGAGTTGTCCACTCCTTACAATCCACAACAGAATGGGTTTGCAAAAAGGAAGAATAGAACTATCATGGAAGTTGCAAGAGCAATGCTTCATGATCAAGATCTTCCTATGCATATCTGGGCAGAAGCTGCAAGAGCAATGCTTCATGATCAAGATCTTCCTATGCATATCTGGGCGGAAGCTTCCAGAACAGCGGTGTATGTACAGAACCATACTCCACATAGAGTACTTGAAAACAAGACTCTTGAAGAAGTCTTCTCCAGCAAGAGACCAGAAGTCAGCCATCTCAGAATATTTAGTTGTCCTGTGTATATACACATTCCAAGAGAGAAGAGAACAAAATTAGATCCTTCAGGTAAGAAGGGTATATTTGTGGGATATTCTAAAAACTCAAAGGCTTACAGAAAATACTTCCCAGGATTCAAGAATATTGATATCAGTAGGATGTGACATTTGATGAAGACACAGCTTACAACAAATCTAGAGAGAAACCTACTGAAGAATCTAAAGAAGTAGAAGCACCCAGGATTCATGAGACAACCATGAATGAAGAAGCTCAAGAATAAGATCGATAATTTGAAGAACCACAAAGACCTGTAGATCCACCTCAAGAAAAGAATCCTCACAAGAGGAAACTTTCTTGGGTACGAGAAGTTATCCAAGGTGCAGAAAGATATGGGGCTCCAGAAGAGAATCATAGAGAAAAAAAGAGGACCAGATCTTGCTCTAGGTATGTAGCACTACTATGTGATTTCATTGATAAAGAACCTTCCAATTATGAATAAGTGGCAGAACAGAAAGAATGGAAGGATGCTATGATCGAAGAGTATCAGTTGATCATGAAGAATGATGTTTGGGATGTTGTCCCAATACCATAAGGGAAGTCAGTTGTAACTTCCAAATGGATCTACAAGATCAAGCATGCTGCATATGGTAGCATAGAGAAATATAAGGCAAGTTTTGTTGCTTGTGGTTTCTTCTAAAAAGAAGTAATAGACTATGAAGAAACCTTTGCACATGTAGCCAGATACACTTCCATTAGATCGGTACTTGCTCTGGCTACAGTGATGAAATTGAAGATACACCAAATGTATGTCAAGACTGCTCTCTTGAATGGTGTAGTGGAAGAGGAAGTGTATCTGGAGCAACCACTCAGTTTTGAGACACATGACAGAGAGTCTCATGTATACAGATTGAAGAAAGCCCTGTATGGTTTGAAACAGGCACCCAGGACTTGGTACGGTAGAATTGGTAGCTTTCTATCCAGTTTAGGCTTTACTAAGAGTAAAGCAGATTCCAACCTTTACTATAAGGTTGAAGATGGAAACCCAGTGATGCTCCTATTGTATGTAGATGATCTGTTTGTAACAAGTATGGATGGGTTGATTGCTAATACGAAGAGGAAGCTTGCTGCCAAGTTCGAAAATGAAGGACTTGGGTATGATGCATTATTTTCTAGGCATGGAGGTGTGGTAGAATGCAGATGGGATTTCCTTAGGACAAGGGAAATATACAATAGAGATCCTGAAGAGGTTTGTGATGATGGACTGCAAGGCTATGACCACACCTATGGCATCGAACCTGAAGCTATTGACTGATTCTTCATCAGAGACAGTTGATGCTATGATGTATCATTAGATGATTGGGTCATTGATGTACCTAACGAACACAAGACCATATATTTGCTTTGCTATGAACACCTTGAGCCAGTTCCTGATAGAACTGAGACATGTTCACTTGATTGTTGCAAAGCATATTCTGAGGTACCTAAGGGGTACGGTTGATTATGGGCTCAAGTATGAGTTGAATCAAAAGATTAACCTGGAGGGTTATGTTGATTCAGATTGGGAAGGAAGTGCCATTGATAGGAAGAGCACTTCAGGGTGTTTCTTTAGTATGGGATCCGGTGGGATCTCTTGGCTTAGCAGGAAGCAATCCTTTGTGGCACTTAGTATAGCTAAATCAGAGTATGTCATAGCTTGTTCAGCTAGTTGTGAGGCAGTATGGCTACATAAGCTACTATCTGATTTATTTGATCTCCAGTTGGGTGCTACTTGTATACATTGTGACAACCAGACTTGCATGAAGTTGTCAGAGAATCCAGTGTTCCTTGACAAGTCAAAGCATATTGAGATCTAGTATCACTATATTAGGGATATGGTGCAGAGGGGAGCAGTGAAGCTCCAGTATGTTGCGATGGAGGAACATATAGCTGATGTGTTGATGAAGGAATTGGCTAGGGTGAAGTTTGAGTACTTCAGGGAGAAGCTTGGTGTTCTCCAGATCGAGTTTTCCTCTAAGGGAAAATGATGAGACCCATAGCCATTCTAAAATGGTGAGAGGATTGGTTCCTTCCATGGTCAGATGTAAGGGCTGAGCCATTCTATCATGGTGAGAGGATTGGTTCCTTCCATGTCAGATATGAGTGCTGAATCCGTAAGCCATTCTGACGAGTAGGTCAGATGTAAGGGCTGAGCCATTCTGTCATGGTGAGAGGATTGGTTCCTTCCATGTCAGATATGAGTGCTGAGCCATTCTGATATGACTATAGGATTGGTTCCTACATGATCAGATATAAGGGCTATTGCCATTCTTGGAATGGAGTTGCCTAGTGAGTTACCAGGAATACTTGGTCTAGGACTAAGGGCCATTCTGATATGACTGTAGGATGTGTTCCTACATGATCAGATGTGAGTGCATGGCCATTCTGATGTGATTGAGGGATGTGTTCCCACTTGATCAGATATAAGGGTTGTTTCCATTCTTGGAATGGAGCTACCTGGTGAGGTACCAGGAACCCTCAACCTGGGGTTGAGATCCTTTCCATCATGGTTGCAGGATGTGTTCCCGCATGGGTGGATGTAAGTGCAAATCCTTTTCATCATGGTTGCAGGATGTGGTCTCGCGTGGGTGAATGTAAGTGCAAACCCCTTTCATCATGGTTATAGGATGTGTTCCCGCATGGGTGAATGTAAGTGTAGAGCCCTTCCATCATGGTTGCAGGATGTGTTCCTGCATGGGTGGATGTAAGTGCAGAGCCCTTCCATCATGGTTGGATGAATTGAAGATACATATGACAAGATGATCTAGAGAAGAAGACCAATGATGAAAATTGTGTCGAGAGAATACCTTCCTAGTTAAGAGGGAGTGTTGATGTAATTGTAACTTCGGAATGTATTCACTTATATTTCTTATCTATTGTAACCCGATGTTTATTCCAGGATGTACTTGTGTCATGTCATGCCTCGATGCTCCTATCGGGAGGATCTATATTGTAAACAAGTCATGTCAAGTCATTGTGGGTAAAGCCTCCTATTGTCTAAGGGTTAAAGTCCCCTCAGTTCTGGGGCACTAGGGTTATTAGACTCTCCTATATAGGTCAACCCTGGTAGGGTTTTAGTCATGTCGGGATTAGTATAAATAGAGAGGTGGACTCTCTATTCATGACACATCTCACACACACTCAAGTGTAGCGCATAGTTGAGGAAGGATAAGACACTAGGGATAGATAGAAAGAAGGTTACTCCTGTCGAGAGATCACTTACTGTTTTTAGTTTTACTTTGGTGTTGATTCTATCTCTGAGGAAGTTGCGGGGTTTTCTCCATTTATGGTTTCCTCGAGGAAAAACACTGTGTTCATTGTCTCTTGTGTTTGATTGTTGTGCTTGTTGTTCTCTCAGTTAAAGATCCTAATGTTATGCTAGCTTAATGTTAAAAATCTAACAGTCAGATGAAGATGGAATAATTTAGGTAGAGGGAGCCATTCCCAATACCCACGCCATCAACGTGACAATAACACTTCAAATTTTAACCCAATTAGCTTGAAAAAAAATAAGATTTTGTTATTAATTAATAAAAAAATTATTTAGAACTTTGGTTAAAATGGTACAGTTTATATAAGTCAACGCAAACTAATATGTTTTCAACTGTTATCAAAAACAATAGTACATGACCTTCAGCAAGGACTAATAAGATACATGTGCCCCCGTTATAATCATGAACTAGACCTTTAGTCGAACCAAATAAGAAAGTAGAGACACCTTCATGATAAACTACGAGAAACGGTAGGGCTGGTGAAGAGGGTATCAGCAAAAGATTAGATCGCTTCTTACTCTCTTCTGCCTTGATCCCCTCCCTAAAGGTTCATTTTACCTGGATTCACCATGCCGATATATTGGACCATTACCCGATCTATCTCGAATGGAATAAATCGGTGGGTTCTTGCAATTTTCCATATAAGTTTAATAGATCTTGGCTCACAGATCCAGAATTCAATCTCTAGGTTGCTAAGAGATGGCCGGAACTTAACCCTCAGTCCTCTCTTAATGGTTTGGACATCCTCAGACATAAGCTATGATCTATGAAGAGGGATGTAAAAGCTTGGACTCAGGAGAAAGAAAACATTATGAATTCTAATTCTATGAGGCTGGATAAGGATATTGAAACCCTTCTCTTGAGTTCCTTCTCAGGGATTATCACCCATGAGGATCAGTTAGCTTTGAATCAACTTAGATCCAAGAAAAAGAAGTTACAGGAACATTACTTACTCACTTGGCAACTCAAGATCCGTACTAAGTGGGCTCTGTATGGTGACTCCAACACCAAGTTCTTCCATGGTATTGCCTCTGGTAGAAGAAATCATAACACTATCTGGTCTTTAGAAGATGAGGAGGGTCACTGTATAGTGGATGAGCTTGCTCTTAAGGAGTTGGGTAAAAGACATTTTGCTCATATTTTCTATGATGATAAAAAAACTTGCTTGCTGACCCAATGTGAGGTTGTCTCGCTTTACCCTTCTATGATCTCACAGGAGAATGCACCCAATCTCACTGCACCCGTTACTCTGCCTGAGATCAAAAAAGCATTAAATTCTTTCAAGAAGGATAGGTGCCCTGGTCCCGATGGTTGGCCTGTCGAATTTTACATACACTTCTTTGATTTGTTGGCCAATGAATTGTTACTTGCTATTGAATGTGCTAGGACTTCTGGGTACATTACCCCCTCACTGAACTCTACTTTCCTTGCCCTGATTCCTAAAAAGGACAAGCCCACTACCTTTGCTGACTTCAGACCTATCTCCTTGTGTAACTTATTGTATAAGCTAATTGCAAAGGTGATTTCTTTTAGACTTAAGCCTTTCCTGGAATCTCACATATCCAGAGAGCAGTATGGTTTCCTAAAGAATCGTCAGATAGTTGAACCTATAGGCATTACCCAGAAGACTCTCCACACAGTAAAGACCAAGAACACTCGTGCTCTCATCCTCAAACTGGAATTGGTGAAGGAATTTGACAGAGTAAACTGGTCTTATATTAGACTCATTTTGATACAGATTGGGATGCCTCTCATTGGTGTCAATTGGATAATGGGATGCCTCACATCAACAAACTTTGTTGTACTGGTCAATGGTACCCCTTCACAGTTCTTTTGTGCCTCACGGGGAATCAGAAAAGGCTGTCCATTGTCTCCTTTGCTTTTCATACTTGTTATAGAAGGTCTAAGTCTCTTGATCTCTGATGCTAGGGAGCATGGTCTCATTAGAGGAATACAAATCTCATCTACACTAGCCCTCACTCACATCCTTTTTGTCAATGATGTGATCTTGCTTGGCACTGGTACACTGCCTAAATGGATTGCTTTTGAAGTTATTCTCAGTACCTTTTGTAAGGCATCAGGGATGAGCATCAGTGTTGATAAATCATGCTTCCTCTACAATAATGTGGAAGAGGGTACACTGGGTGATATTGGTAGAGTCCTACCTTATAAAATGGAACCTATTGCCTCTGGATTCAAATACATTGGTTATTTTCTAAATCCACTGGGGTATAAGGTCAGTGATTGGAATTGGTTGGTGCAGAAGTATGAAAATATAATCATTAACTGGTCACATAAGTATATTTCTTTAAGTGGCCGTCTGATCCTTGTCCAAGCTGATCTATCTATCCTCCATATATACTGGCTGGGCCTTGCTCCCATTCCCATCTCTGTCCTAAACAGGCTCAGATGCATTACCTTTGCATTTTTATGGGGCTCTACAAGGAATAAACACAAATATCATTTAACTTGTTGGAAGCAACTATCCTGGCTGAAGGTGAACAGTGGCTGGGGCATAAAAAACCTACATTGGTTTAGTATTGCTCTGAGGTTAAAAAAATTCTGGATGGTACTACATAATGAGGGGTTGTGGCACAATTTTATAATGGGTAAGTATTTAAAGAACCTCTCAATGGTGGCATGGCTCAGAGGTAAAAACTTTAATTTCCAAGGAGTTTCTATTATATGGAAAGGGTTCCTGCAAACTCTACCATGGCTGGGAAGATGTTTATCATGGCAAGTTGGAAGTGGACATAAAGTCCTAGTGGGTATTGACCCTATCATTGGAACACAAACTCTTCATACTCTACCAGCTGGGCTCAGAGAATTATTGGAGGACTTGGATATAACCACACTCTCGCAAGCATGCAATATTATGCTTGGATCACACCTCTACTGGTACATGGCTGAGGACCTGTACATTGCGGGTGATTGGAAGCTTGCTTGGGACAATTACACTAGGGGATTGGAGATGGGAAGAATTAGGCTCAATACTCTGTCAGATACACTTGTTTGGGATCATAACAGGTCCGCCGGTTCAGCCTCTACTAAGATGGTTTATGATTATATTGTACAATCCTCACGACCCTTGGCAGGTAACAGTTTGCAAGCCCTTATTTGGTCTGGTATCCTACCCACAAAAATAAGTTGTTTTATATGGCTGGTGATGGAAAATAAAATATTAACGTGGGACAATCTCCAGAAGAAAGGTTGGATAGGGCCCGACATTTGTGCACTCTGTAGTGCAGAAGAAGACAGTGTGTAGCATATATTTTCATCATCCTCTATTTGGAGTGATGTTATCAATCATCTCAGTGGACATTTCCATTTCATTCCCCCTCTTCAGTGTGATAATCTTTATAACTATATGAGGAACTAGACTAACAGGTTCTCAAAGTACTCGGTCTGCTGCTACCTTCTTTTCTTCGCTATGTGGAATATTTGAAAAGCTAAGAATTCATACATTTTCGAAGGAAAAAATTTTACTGTCTTGAACATTATTTTTCAGATTGAAAAATTCTCCCAGTTGTATCAGCCTCCCTGTAGAAAGGCAAAAAATCCTAGAGCCCTAGGCTCAGGTCCCTCACTTGCATATCCCTGTGGATATTTTGATGGGGCATCTGCCAATAATATTGGAGGAGTAGGTATCTGTTTATACTTGAATAAGTCTCATTCCTTCGAGTTTGCTCTGGGGGCTGGAACATGTACCAACACAAAAGAAGAACTGATAGGTCTTTGGGCTCTTTTTCACATTGCACAGGAGATGGGGATCCCCACACTTAAATTTTTTGGGGACTCATCAGCCATTATTAACTAGGTTAAGGGCATTGATGCCCTTTCTCCACCCGATCTCACTCACTGGTGCAGGGATATCAGAAAACATTGCACTTGTTTTCTTAACCTATCATTATGTCATATCTACCGTGAACATAATCAGCTAGCAGACCGTCTATTGAAGTCTACCCTGTCTCTGGCTCCCAGTTCTGGTATCTACTCTGAAATTTTTGAAGGCCTTATGGTCTCTCATGACACTTTCAAGCTCTTTTGAGCTCGGTGCTGGAGCTTGTTCTCCATTTTTTTTTAGCACCGCTTTCGTGGTTTGGAGTGGGCACCTTCAGATAGCAGCGCTGCACTCTTATGTTCATGGTAGAGATGGGTTTTGATGGACAGGTTCTCATTTTTGTCTTTGACTAGTTTGTGTAATTGTTGGGTATGTTCATGGATTTCCCCCTTGGCAGCTTGTTGAGTTGTGAATTATTATTGGTGTACTGTATATTGTTGCTCTATCATTGATCTTGTATTATTGTAACCCTTACTTAGGAATGGCACTTCATATGCCCTTTAATTCATTTTATGAATATCAAGAACAAACTTTCTTCCTTTTGGGAAAAAAACTACAAGAATAGTAACATGATAAAAAAATCCCAATCACGATATCACCCACAACACCTCGTTGTATTTGTTAGGCGTTTTCTCCATATCTCTTGGAGAGTTGCTACATTATTTTTATTGTATTCAACCTTCTAACAATATTCTACACATTGCTGAGCAATTAAATGTACACCTTTATAAAACAATAAAAGACAAACTCTCGGAGATATAAAATAATAATAAGTAATATCTTGTCAGGGTTTTCATTTTTGTTCTCTTTGAGAATTATGGTCATCTTCTTTGCATATATTTGCAATCCAATGGTTTTGAAGGAGGTTGAGGGCGAGCTAGACGATATAAATAGAAAAACATAAATTTAGATAAAACTTTATTCCCAACTTTTTATTCGACAATACAACTTTTTATTCGAGAATTATGGTCATCTTCTTTGCATATATTTGCAGTCCAACGGTTTTGAAGGAGGGTGAGGGCGGGCTAGACGTTATAAATAGAAAAACATAAATTTAGATAAAACTTTTTCCTCCCAACTTTTTATTAGAGCATATATAGAGAGATATTCTTTATTATCCATTTCTTTTAGCTGGCGATACAATGTCGATTTGGAAGAGGGTCAGCTAGTTAGAGATAAATTTTTATTTTATTTTTTATACCTTTAAATATTATTAAAAAAATTAAAATTATTTTAAAAAATAAACTTAATTAAATATTAAAAACAAAAATAATATTTTTTAACATTATAAATATTTAAAATTATTTAAAATTTCAATAAATTTAATGAATGATACTTCATATTTTAACCATATATATTATCCCAATCAAAATATATTACTCCTAATTCAAAACTCTAAATCAAAATATATTACTCCTTATTCAAAACTATGATTAAGTTCAGTTCCATAACATAATGCATATACTGTTTTTACCAACCACACTATTTCATATTTATGGATATTTTGATTTTTTGTTTTAAGATTTATGGATATTTTGATTTTTTTGGTATATACATGTCAATAACCTCAAAAATCCATAAATAATTTTTTTTTGATATAAAATATATTTACACACACCATTTATGTTCATATATGCTGCTAAAATACAACTGTTTTAGCTTGAAAAGTTGCGTATACACACTTTACTACTACATGACAGATTGTGCAATGTGGACATTTACTAAGGGAATAAAACGTCACGTTGTCATCGAAGCTATAGGTGATGTGTTCTTTTTTAGTATTATATTTTTTTTCTATTTAAGCGTGCTCATCCCTAAGGCAATGTTTGGGTCTTTGTTGTAAACATACCCTAAGAGCACAAGACAAAAATAGGGGAGACCATGTGTATCGACTTGACCCCATGAACCTATGATGTAATAAGCATATGGGACTCAAGGTATAACCTTGGTCCTTAATGCTACGTTTAAAAAAGTAAAGAGGGATCCAAGGTCTACCCTTGGTCCTCATTCGCATATGTAATACATTTGACCTTTGATTTGCAAGTGTAATATATACAACCCACAATATTCTTTGCCCTATGATTGGGTCTTGGTATAAAGGTAATGATTCGCTCTTTAAAGTGGCGATGTTTTAAAAGTGAATATGTTAAGTGTTAAGGGGTATTTACCATATTTTTAACATTGGCCCGATATGCAATGATTGTAAGCCATGATTACATCTAGCTGTGAGTTATGATTCATACCCTATTTGAATTATGACATTAATGGTGTTTTCCTCACTACAAGTTGACAATGCAACGAGGACTTCGTTGCTGGCACGAGATTGCATCTCGGTCATCCACTTGTATGGTTGTCTTTCCAGGGTTGCAAAGGAGTTAATATGTCACTTGTTTTGTCGGAACCATTCATTGTTTAGTTGTTTGGCCTGTAAACGAAGAGAGCCGAAGCTCTACTCTGTTAATGGTGTTTGTGATGGGCTTTGGGTGTGAAGTATTTCTCGTGGCTTTAATGGCCTTCTTCCTAGATGATTTCCAAGGTGAACCTATGGGCTTCATAGCTCCAATGGCCACCGGTAACATGCTTCTCATGCCTCCACCAGAACTCGCCACCATCTCCAGCTATGCAAACTACCCTTCAACAGGTAAGGTTTAAAAGAAAATGACTCTGCAAACTTTTTTTAAGTATGTTTTGATTTATTTTACTACATTTACTAATACTACATTGTTTTGGATGCAATCAGAGGAGGGATAAGGGAAAACTTGGAGGAGCCAAACCCTGTCCCTCTTTGCAACTCATCCAAGGTAAGAAATATGAGGTTTTTACTTCACTTGCTTACATTATTTCGTCTTTAGTTCATTCTAAATAAAAACTTAGCTTTTTCCAGGGGGGGGCATTGGTGAGGAAGGAGACAATGTCACCTCCTTCCAGGCCTGCATCTTAGAATGACCAGGAAAGCTATAGCACAAATAACCTTACTCTGTTTCTTTTCCATTAAAAATAAATCTACCCACAATTGCTAATTATTTCCTGGGTTGATGCATGGAAATATTTGACTCAGCAAAAGGGGCTAAGAGGGAAAAATAAACTCCATCTTTGTGCAAGATAAGTTTAACGTTTTGTTTTAAACCCTTATGGTTTAATCTATCATTTACAGAGGGCTTTACAGCCTCTCTTCTTTGGCATTGTTTTTATGTGCATTGTAGCTTGTTTTAAAACTTGCTTTAGTGTTGTGGGTGCCATGGTGGATGGAATTACCACCACTTTGCTTAATCTGTAATTAAAAGTTGTCAGGGTTTGAATGACAATGCTAGAAGCCACCATGGATGGTCTTATAGCCACACCCTATATATGTGTACATCATTTTTTATATTATTTAATGTATAAATAATTTGATACGACCCTTAGGGTCCTTGCATATTCAGTGAAATTTTTTTCATGAATTATACCATAGTTATACTTGTATGTTTATTTGTTTTAATCAATGGTTTCCATCCTTCGATGGTATTACTACCATGAGTTAGTTTTGAAAGATCCATTTCTAGTTGTATTTAAATGGGAAATATTTAGTATAATGTTGCCTCGGGTTGAATACCCATATGTTTAGAGTTTTGATTTTTAATTATGACCCAAAGGATCCTTGCAATGCCTGTGAAGAAATCCTTAACCCTCTATTTATCAATTGATATTGTGGTTATAAATGTATTTGCATGTGTTTTTGGTTACAAATCCTTGTAGATCAGAATGTTATGTTTTAAGACACTCGACTGCAATCTATGATGGACTCATTGCTGCATAAAAGAGAGTTAAAGATTTTTACTTAGTGTTTAGGTGTATACACATGTATAATTGTTTTAATAAATAAAATCATTGTATTAATCCTCCGCGTAGAGTAATGGTTTCCATCCTTTGGTGGACTTGCATCCATACTCGGATAATGGAAAGAAAATTGTCGTGAATAGTTTGGGCGTTTATTTGGAAAACTGAAGTATTGATTAGTTTGATTCTAGTTACTAAGTGATATTGTAATATTTGATAGGATCTTCACGAATCCTTGATTGATTAGTTTAATACGTTGTGGACATCATAACTGGTTATCTTTCACATGTAGGTAGTTCATGATATCGTGTGTGTGTATATATATATATATATATATATAGAGAGAGAGAGAGAGAGAGAGAGAGAGATATTTACGATCCTTTGTTTGATAATTAGTTATATTAAAAATCATGGATTGTTTGCATATCTAGATTTATAATTTTCATAAGTAGATTATTCCTAGATATTTTAATCAGATCTAAATGATCTTGATCCATCATTCAAGATCTGTAAAAATTTGGATTCATAATAGAGTTCTTTTAATATATATATATATATATATATATAAGGCCTTTTAGGTGTCGAGGAGATTCTAAATTAAATTAATTTAATTCTTTAATTAATTTAATTAATTAAATGAACATATTCTTTTTATTAATTGAAGGTAGTGTAGAGATCCAAAACTTGAACAAGAATAAAAACGATTATGCTAAGAATTTACTAATTTTTACAATAATACCCTTTACTAGAAATCTTAGATTCGGATATGGATACCCGATGTGAGATGCATAAACAATTAATCTAACATTGTATATACATGATTAAAATACAAAAACATGGATATTTGTCATATTGTAATATCTCGAATTTTGACCCAACACTTATGGGCATAAGCCCCATTGATTATGATGTTACTTTGATGTTTAGTTGGTATATTGGGTCTAAGACCCCACTGCATATGAACATTATGATTTTTTTTATATATTGGGAGTAAGCCAATTACATATGTTTTATGTATGATTTCATGTGTTGGGTGTGGACCCTGAAGCACATAATTGATGAGATGTATTATGTTGAGCGAGGAGCTCTAGAGAACATGGGTATTTGATGTTTGTGTTGAGCAAGAAGCTCAGGAGCACATGAGTGTTTATATTTTTGTTGAGAAATAAGCTCTGGAACACATGAGTTATCAAAACCTTTGTGTTGAGCATGAAGCTCTGAATCACATGAAAAGATCAAATTCGAAGTGTTGGGCATAAGCCGTAGAGCCTTCCAAGTTGATGCTGAGCATAATCTCTGGAACATCGGATCCTTGGCCATTGTATTCCTAGGTGTATCCTACAAGTACATCCTAGAATTAGTGTTAAGCGAGGAGCTCTGGAATTGCACTAAGTTTGTAAATCCCCGTTTTTTACCGTTGAGTATGGACTCTAGATAAGCGCTAGGAGTTATTGAAAAGAATTAATTAATGCGAGTGAAAATGACTTGAATAAAACATTGATCTCATCTAACTTATTGTTAAAGTGATTAAATGAAATTTTGAATTTTTGTATCTCATCAAGTACTGAAGAAATACCATGTTATATAAGGGAATCCAACATGTAAGAAGGTTTAGAGTTTCCTAGCCTAGTTGACCTAACCCTTACCTAAAGGCCTTATTACAAAAAAGTCATATGTTTAGGGATCATGTTATATGATACCTAATGACAAAATATTAACAAATGATATATATTGTTAGATTTTTATCACTTAATCAATATGTTCTAGGATCTTATCTAAAAGAATAACATGCACAACAATAATCACAAGAGACAAGAGACACAAAGAATTTTCCTTGGGGAAACCATAAAGGAGAAACCCTGCAACTTCCTCAGAGATAGAATGAGCACCAATAGAAAAAGTAAAACCCAAAGATACAAAGATGATCTTTGACATTTGTTCTCACTTGTGCAACCTCCTCCTCTCTCACGCATGCGCTACTGTTGAGTGAGTGTGTCAAATAGAGAGTCTCACTCTCTATTTATACTTGTTTTCCACTTGAGAATTACTCTACAGGGATGACCTCACTAGGAGAATCTAATAACCCTAATACAACTCAATTGTGGGGTCTATTTTCCTGACTTACAACAGAGGGTTAACCTCAATGAATTTACATGAATTTACCATATTAATGCCTCTCCCGATCGGAGGAACAAACATCTCTGTTGGGGTACAATGAAATACAATATAAAATATACAAGTGAATACATTCCGAATTTACAAATACGTTAACACTCCCTCTTAACTAGGAAGGTATTCTCTTGACACAGTTCATCAGCACAAGTATTCATCACTGGATCATCATCATTACTGCTACCGCTATCTCAAGCAAATGGTGTTATCTTTCAAATACTCATCATAGGAAATTCTATAGAGCCAACCCTTTTTCATGTTAGATGTAGGCCTAGCCTCCATGTAGGTATTCATATTAAATACTTATATCCGACCATGGTAGGTCTAGCTTGCCACCATGTCGGAAAGGCTCAATGCTTACATCCGACCATGGGAGGCCTAGCCTTCCACCATGTGAGAAAGGCTCAACACTTACATCTAACCATGGGAGTCCCATCCTGCCACCATTTCGAAAAGGCTCATTATTTACATCCGATCATGGGAGGCCCAACCTGCCACCATGTTGGAAAGGCTCAGTCCTTATATCCTACCATGGGAGGCACAGCCTTCCACCATGTCAAAAAGGATTTGCACTTGCATCTGACAATGGGAGGCCCAACCTGCCGCAATGTCAGAAAGGCTCTGCACCTACATCTAACCATGGGAGGCCCAACCTTCCACCATGTCAGAAAGGCTTTGCACTTAAATATGACCATGGGAAGCCCATCCTACCACCATGTCAGAAACGCTCTACACTTACATCCAACCATGGGAGGCCCAACCTATTACCATGTCAGAAAGGCTCATCACTTACATCTGACCATGGGAGGCCTAGCCTGCCACCATGTTGGAAAGGCTCAGCACTTACATCTGACCATGGGAGGCCCAAAATACCACCATGTTAGAAAGAATCGACATGTACATCTGACCATGGGAGGCCCAGCCTTCCACCATGTCAGAAAGGCTCTACATTTACATCCGATCATGGGAGGCCCAGCCTTCAACCATGTCGAAAAGGATCTTGGACTCATCACTTCCCCTTGGAAGGAAACTCGATCTGATGAACACCAAGCTTCTCTATGAAGTATTCAAACTTCACTCTAGCCATTTCTAGCATAGAATCACATTAGGGTTGATTACGTCCAAGGATAACCTGTAAGATTTTCCAGGGATGATTACATCCAAGGAAAACCTATAGGACTAATTACGTCTGAGAAAGCTACGAGCTTCTCCAGGATTTTATGCTCAAACAACCTATCTCATCGGCTATTCTAGAACTCATCACTCCCTCTTTCAAGATATATCGATCTGGATCACATACTGGAGCTTCACTGCTCCTCTCTCCATCCTACAAAAATGCAAGTTAGATCAATCAAATCAAATAGTAGTTTTCAAAAGAAACATACTACCTCACAAATAGTCGAGCAAGTGGCAATATATTTTTCCTTGACTGTACTCAACACCATGCAAGACTGCATCCTACCAAACCAGTAGCCCATACTGGATCTCAAACTGAAAAAGCAACCCAGGGTGCTGGTGCTACCAATATGAATCAACATAACCATGTAGGTTAGTCTTCTGATTCATATCATACTTGATCCCATACTCAACTGTACCCTTTAGGTACCTCACTACATGCTTTGCAACCAATTGAGCATGTCTCAGATCCATCAGGAATTGGATCAGGTCGTTCACATCAAAGCATGTGTCTAGTTTTGTATTCATCGGGAACATCAATGAACAAATCATTTGACGATACATTGTGGCATCAACCGTCTATGATGAAGAATCACTCAATAGATTCAGGTTCGATTCCATAGGTGTTTCTATGGCCTTGCAGTCCATCATCCCAAACCTCTTTGGTATCTCCACTGCATACTTCCCTTGTCCAATGGAGAGTCCATCTGCACTCTACCACATCTCCATGCCTAGAAAGTAGTGCATCATACCCAATTCCTTTAACTTGAACTCAACAACAAGTATCCTTCTTGCATCTTTAATGAGTTTCTCTTTTCCTGTTAGGAACAGGTCATCGATATCTAACAGGAGAATTACTGGTCTTCGTCCTTCAACCTTGAAGCAAAGGTTGGAAACTGCTTTACTCTTAGTAAATCCTAGAGCCATTAGTAATCTGTCCATCCTATCGTACCATGTCAAACCTCAGGATCTTCTGCAGTCACTCCCTCTGAAGTGGAGCATCATTCTTCCTCTACCTTTAATACTCTATGTATTGAAACATTCTGTAATGTAGTGACAAGTAGCTTCCTCTACTACTAATATTCTATGTATCCATCTAAGGTCATTGGATACCACGATCCTCTATCTTGAACATTTTGAAAAATTCTTCTCCCACCAATCTGTGAGCTTTTCGTCCTCTCTAGGATTTCATATTCAACCTTGTAGCAAAGGTTAAGATCTTCATCACTCTATGTGATCTTCAAGATCCTCATGTATGTGTTATCCCATGGGTTCCTTCTTAGCTCATACAAGGGATTCCTTAATTTTCACACATGAGTATTCCTATCATGTGTCTCAACTTCCAGTGGCTGCTTTATGTATACCTAACTCGTCACTGATGCAAATGTCTCTTCATAGCCTATACCTTCTTTCTGTGAGAAGCCTCATTCTACGAATCTTTCCTTGTATCGCACGATGTTTCCATCTACTTGCATGCTAGATCTTGTATATCCATATGGAAGATACTATGGCCTTCCATTCAGGTCTCAATACCGCATCCTAGACTTTGTTCTTCTTGAACTTGCGTTTTCCTTCCCTTTCTTCTTGGCTACTTCTTCAAAGCTGGAAGGCATTGCATCAATGATGTCTCTAAACAATGTCAAATAACTAGAGTGTGTCTGAGGCCTCTTGAAGTCTTGTCATACTATTCTTCATTTTGGATTATTTCTTGAACTGTCATCACTTGCTCTTCGAAACAAGTCTCATCCTTCTTTTCTTGTAGGGGATTGTACATGATCTCTGCTACAAGTCAAATGCACCAGTTGTATGGTTAGAAACATTTCATAAGGCATATTCACAATGGAAAATTCTTATGCATAAATATATAATCATGCAACTATTTTATCCAATACAACATTCATCTATATCTCGTATACATAGAAGCTTTCAGATGCCTCCATCTCTACCATAATATTATTGAGATTGTGGACTAATCCCAATATGTCAGCAAAGAGGTTTCATCCTAGATAAGTAGAGTGTTGTATAGCACTATAGGTTACTTACCCATAACATTCATATTAGTAGTATATTGTACATTAACGCAAACATTCTATAACGCATAATACATTTCACAACAAAAAATGTCATATAAACAACTAGATATATATAGGAAAAGAAAATTCAAATACTTATGTTTATTTATTTCATGGGTAGACTCCTTCTTGATCCTTCAGCTTCATCATCTTCTTCATTCATGAAATCATCATTTCTTATCCAAATTGTAATATGGATAATGAGTTCTTCAAGAATTGACTCGTTCATATTCCTCATCACTTGAGGGATCTTCTTCGAATCGTGAGAGTTTGATCTTTAGTTTCTTCCATATTCTTTTCTCTTATTCTGAGTTGAGCTTCTTCTTTTGTACGCTCTTCCTAGATTCTGATGAAGGTAATCACTTCCTTCTAGCACACATTCCTCGAATGAGTGAATCCCATGATCTCGGGAGGCCATTCAAGGTGGTTATAACAATATCTTATTCTTCTTTAATTGCTTTGTCAAAGCATCAAACACTTCCTTTTGGTGTCTTCAAGGATGACACATGAGGGATCATATGATATTTAATAGAATTTGAATTGATTCTCATGGGTCTATCCTTAGCCTCATCTCCCTCTTGCTCCTATACCTTTCTTACTGAAATACTATTCTAAGTCAATTTCTTCAAGGATCACGGAGGTCCTATACTTCCATACTTGGAAGTTGTCATCTTCACCAAGATTTTCATCAAGTTGGTGTGATTAGTCATTTTTAAATGAAAACCTCAAATGTAAATAGTAAAAGAATTATATCTTACCAATTTGAGGTGTCCGTCCTGGTTCTGGAGCTAGCTAATCTAGGGTTTGTTAGAGAAACCCTAATTTTCAAAACTTGGAATTTCAAACTTCTGATTGGATAGAAAGATGGGCCTCTTCAAGGAGAGTTTTCTAATGTACTCCTTTTTTGGAAAGAATGGAGGGAATCTCTTAGAACAGGAAGCCCTAGTTTTCCAATTTCTTCTGTAGAAATACCTGATATTTTGTTGTGGTATCTCCGAAACTACTGCTCCTCTGTGTTTGAAACTTCATGCTAAGGTAGCCTTGTCTGTCCACTTTATAACACCATAGGTTGGAGTAGAATTGGTTTCACCAATTGGGACTTTAGTGTGTTTTTTTCGAAGGCGACTTATTTCATGACTATTCAAAATAACAAACTTGTACGGACTTCCACGTGTCACCATTTCACCTTCATAGTCTGAATATTTTACCACAAAAAGTACAATCCGTACAATCCAAAGAGAGGCCTGGGGATCTTCTATATTTTTGGTGCTTCCATAATTCTATAAAAACCCAAGCCTATAAAAAACCAATCCAAAGAGAGGCTTGGGGATCTTCTATCTTTTTGGTGATTCCATAATTCTACCTGATTATTCTTAAGAGATTTCTTGGAAAAAAAAATTCCTAAGAGGAAAACAAAGAATTGATTCAAAACCTGATATCCCAAATAGGGAAACCTTACCTTAGGAGCTCTAAGTTACTTGCATGTTTGAACCAGCTCGGGGGGATCCGGATTAAATTAAACCAGGAACGATTCCAGGTCATGGTTGGGTGGAACATGGTAGTTCCCAAGTGATTTGGTAATCTAAGTAGAGGGTAGATCTTCCTATGAATTTGCTAATGATAGGTATTTGAGTGTGCAGGTTTTCAGTCATTAAAAAAACTTCATCTTGCAAGTATGAGGTTCTTTATTTTTCCCTTGCAAATTGTATTAGTTTTACTATACGAAGTAGATTTAATTCGGAATGATTATTTTGTAATAGTCTGCTATAAGCTAGGATTATTTTTTCTGCATTGCTATTTTTTATTCTTGCAGGTTGGACTCATTGTGTACTAATAGATATAAATATTTTACCAAAGATTAGGATTATCTATAGGAGGGTTTTGTTTCTTAAACTCATTGTTTATTAACAGATGTCTTTCTTTACCAAAAGTTAGGTTACCTTTTCTTTATTTTAACCTGGTTGTCTGAATATATATTATTCATGATGAGATAAGCACCATTAGTGCTATCTACAAGAGGTTTTGTTTTCTAGTTCATTTCTGCAAATTATTTCTTGTTTATTAATTAAGGGTTTTTGTTTTCTAGTTCATTTTTCAATTTATTTTCATGTCTATAAATTCAATTCTAAAACCTAGAACTAATTAAAAACAGAGACTATATATATATATATATATATATATATATAATTTCTATTGGCATATTTCATAATGCCAGTAGGCCTATATTTAATGAAAATAAACCAACTATTATCTATAGTATTAGTACAATCTCTACGAAGAGTATTATAATGTAAAATATAAATGACTAACACAATAAATAAAATATTATAAAACAAGAAATATAATCAAATCATTCCCATATTATACACAATGATATCAAATATTAAGCTAATCTATCGAGAACTTTAAGGTTTGTAGTCATGAGTGCCTCATTCATGATAACCTCACTATATGCAAGTCATAACTTAAACATAAAATAAAAATATCCAAATCATATCTCACAAGAGATTCCACATAATACAATCAACCCTAACTTAATCACAAAACTCATTAACATATATTGCATCAATCAAGAGGTCACAAGATCAAATCCTGTGGGTAGTCATGCCAAACTAAAACCTCATCCACACACATATCTCTTACAACAAAAGTATCCTAGGATCGAGTCCTACGAAGCTCACGACTTCAAAACCCCAAAATAAATTTAAAAGTGACAAACATCGATTCCTGTTGGATTCGTTAGCAGCAATTTAACGCTATAATAATTCATTATTATTTTACATAGTCTACACTAAATACCAATAAACCACAGATTGAAACTATTTCCCTATCAACGTTTCCATACTCCAAGTACCCACGAATTATACAAGCTGTAAAACATTTTAATACTTCTCTAGACAGAAATCAAAACCACAATATATTTATACACTGTATCCATTTTGTGACTCACGGTCATTATACAACATAATATTTCCATTAACATAAACTATAAATTAATTTAACTTCTCTCTACTCTAAGCAATAGAAACGAAATTCATTTCATAGGGTAAACCCCACAGTCATGACCATTTCCAAATAAATACATAGGTAAGGAAATAAACATTTTTAATCACCATAATCAACACAAGTGCTACGCTAAATGGAAAGAGTATCATTTCTAGTGATGGAACAACTCTAAAGCCAAACAACGCTGCTAATATATCCAAATAAAGAACGAACATGAGTTTACACAGAGTGTAAACATTACCAACTAAGAATCATAACCACGATATATACACAGAAGCGAATGCTGTACAAATTAACCACTATAAATTGTATAAGAAAGTAAATAGTCATATTTCCAATCCAATGCACCATTAAAAGCAATGGTGCTATCACCATTTTATCAAAACCCAACATATTCACAAAACACAAAGTCTGTAATAAATCACCACGGCCACAATAATAACGGTATCAACCAAAGTATTCATTTACAGAGATGAACTACACCAGTCTCGGCCCGAAGGCGCCATACCCAATAAAAACCACAAATCATATACGCATCTCTGGATTATTTACATCAATTATAGACAGGCCATATCCAATCGCAAACCTTAAAACCCAAACCATGTTCTCATCCAAACGATGAGCTTCACACTCTGTCAAAACAACCACACACAGAGGAACGAGTTTTAAACATGTTTGTAAACAAGGATTAACCATGAAGGGTAATGCGTCGGTCACCTGGAAGACCACGACCCACGCAGTGAGGGCCCTGCAACCTGTAAAACCAAGAAAAAATAATGAGGATTATTCTAAACCTCCAAACCGAAAAAATTAATAAACAAGTGTTGCAAAACTAGAATGAAGGACATGCCTTCCAAGCACAGCTGACCTCTATACCTCACGCCATGATATAGAATAAAAATACGAACAAAGCACACCCAACAAAAATGCAAATGACTCATACCTGCACGATAGTCCAAGCTTAGGGTTTCAGATCCCCATTTCCCAAGGCGCATTAACTCTGCCACCCTGTCCACCATTACATGATTTCCAAACCCCAAGACTATAGTTCGTACAACTCCAAAATGTGTTGTGACAAATATTTACCATGTAATTCATAAATCCCAACAATTGTATCATGAACTAATGATAAAGTCATAATTCATGGCATATGTAATATGCCATGAATGGCTTATAACTTTCCTTCAACATTGTATTCAAGAACCTTAATTAACATAAAGCTACGATTCAATATCATAAGCCTTATACCATACAAAATAAACCATATCAAAGTTAAGTACAGGTTTAAGCTAAATCAAGGTCTTAAGGCCATAAGTAATAATGGTAACTAGTGTAAACACAAGTACAATTAAACCTAGCATTCCATAAACAACAACGCCAACGAATGTAATAATAATCGCTAAGTTAGGACTATATGTATGTTCTTCATCTAAGCTATGAGGTAGTCGAGCATAGGCAATATGTTTTTGTTTCCATATTATAGCCAATTTCCCGTCACCAAGTGCACCTACACAAAACAAGAAGGAAATAAATTACGGTTCAATAAGAACTAAGTAAACCCTGTAGTGACAAGTAAAACCATTTTCCTCTCCAGGTGTTTCTACAAGGGATACAAGTCCCTCCAAGGCCACCCCTTGAAAATGCAAGTTAAGTTAGGATTATCCATAAAGCAATAATCAAACATTACAAATAATAAGTAAGAAAATGACTATACAAACATACATGTAAATACATTATATGAATCAATCAATAAACATCATAATCATCCAAGTCAGATTCAAGCAACATAACGACAACATTGAATTACACTAATAAGCAAATCGGGGAAACATCTAGAAGCAGGTAAGAACAACTTACTACAATTCAGTTCCAGGAACAAAGTAAAGCACATTTCACATAAGCTAAGATAATGTCGAGTTCAGGTTGTAATTAACTAGCCTACTAATTTTATTTTTTTTATTTTCAAGATTTGGGGACATTAGAAGTGGTATCAAAGCCTAGTTTCAAAACTAAGAGACCAGATGGGCGTACCAGACATTCTTTGCAAATGTGGAAATTGAACCAGGTGATAGATTAATTTTACTCACAACAATTAACAATTGATCATGCAAAATCACTCACAAAGAGACTGAAAATTGGAGCTGAACACTAAACTGTATTAACTCAGTGTACAATAGCCAACCCTGTAACATAATAGGTTGCTGAATAAATAACATACATCAAGGATTTGAATGCATGAGGATCAATT
Source organism: Pseudotsuga menziesii (assembly GCA_001517045.1). Classification (NCBI taxonomy): domain Eukaryota; kingdom Viridiplantae; phylum Streptophyta; class Pinopsida; order Pinales; family Pinaceae; genus Pseudotsuga; species Pseudotsuga menziesii. Next base: position 285,715 of record LPNX010212100.1, on the reverse strand, counting down.
CGAATCTAGCATAAAGCAGGCTTACTAAAAATAAGCAAATCCCCCATAGGTGTAAAAAGATGATCCCAAATCTATCATGGAGCTCACGAATTGGAAAAATGGCTTAGGCAAGCTAAAGAGTGGTGGAATGGCAGCTCATACATGCTTTTGCATGGAGAAAAGAGAGGAGGATGTGTAGGACAAAAAACTAGTCAACCTCACCTAGTCTAGCTTTTCCTTTTGCCTTAAAACACTGAAAAAGCAGGGAATAAAGAAGAAAAAGAAGAAGGGCGCCTAGGAGGCCACGAATAAAGAAGAATTGATTCCTTTAGCTCTCCCATGCACTACATGAGTCAAATAAGGCAATTTTGACCATTATGGATAGGCAAATGACAACTTGCAAAAGGTGGGACACATGAACTAGGAAAATAAGACAGAAATAATTAAATTAATGTCTAAGTGGGTAAACTATGGGTTGATTATTCTAACACCCCCCCTTAATCCTGACTTATGAGTAATATATCAGAAAATTATAGGGCCTAGAAACAAGGCTTAGTCACCCTTTACATACTAGATGTCCATTTAAACAAGGAAAGAGGCAAAACCAACTTGGGAAAATCCTCCCTTAAACATGGACTGTAAACAAAATTGTAGAATCTTGTCTTCACTCATGCTTCACATCATGATCAGAAATCCCCAGCAGTGATTTGCTGAAGGTCTTCTCACAAAATGCTTTGGTGAAGATATCAGCTACTTGTTCTAAAGATGAACAGAAGAGTAGGTGAATGGTGCCATCATGCACAAGTTCTCTGATGTAGTGCATATGGATCTCAATGTGTCTGGTTCTCTGCTTCTGAACTAGATCTTTGCATATTCGAATGATACTCTGGTTATCATAGTATATGGTAGTTGAGTACTCTGGTTCGAAGCCACACTCTCCAAGTAAACCCTGCAACCATAAACATTGAGTTGTTGCATTAACAACTCCTCTGTACTCTGCTTCTATAGATGAGAGTGCAATGGCACTCTGTTTTTTGCTTGACCAGCTGATTGGCCCTTCTGCAAGCATGAACACATATCCTGAAGTGGAATTTCTGTCTGTGCTATCACCTACCCAATCACTATCAGTAAATCTAATCAAATCAAGATCAGATTTTGCTTTATAGAAGATCCCATGTGTCCTTGTTCCCTGAACAAAGTTAAGGATCCTTTTGGATGCTTTCCAATGGATCTCTTGAGGCTGATCCATGAATCTAGAAGCCACACTTACTGCATAACAAATATCAGGTCTAGTATGTGTCAGATACAACAAACATCCAATCAATTGCCTATACAGTGTATTGTTTACCATCGGTGAAGAATCAGCTTCTTCCAGCTTCACTCCTGAAAGGAAAGGAGTTTTGCTTGCTTTGCAATCGTTCATTCTGAATTTGTTCAGCAAGTCCAAGGCATATTTGTACTGGTGCACCTTGATTCCAGATTTAGTTTGAGCAATCTCAAGCCCCAAAAATTGACTTAAGAGCCCCAAATATGTCATGGAGAAGGCTTGGTTCATAGCACTCTTTAAGGAAGCAATCTCAGCCTTTGAGATTCTTGTAATGAGGAGGTCATCAACATATAACACAATGATCATTAATGAACCATTAACTAACTTCAAATAGACATTTGGATCTGATTTTCACCGAACAAAATTCAGTGATAGCAAGAAGCTATCGATATTGGCATACCAAGCCCTGGGGGCTTGCTTTAGCCCATACAATGACTTTCTCAACCTGCACACAAGAGATGGGTTAGTAGAAAATCCTTGAGGCTGCTACATATATATCAACTCAGTGAGATCTCCATTCAGGAAGGTTCATTTTACATCCATGTGATGTACCTCCCATTGCCTTGAGGCTGCAATGGCTAGAGCTAGCCTGATGGAATCCATCTTTGCCACTGGGGCAAAGGTCTCATTGTAATCTATGCCATGAACCTGTGAGCATCCCTTGGCTACCAATATAGCCTTGTACTTCAGTGGTGAACCATCAGCAGCAAATTTGGTCTTATAGACCCACTTACACTGTACTAGTTTTCTCCCTGGGGGAAGATCCACTAGCTCCCATGTGTTGCTCTTCTGGAGTGAGCTGAACTCCTCCTTCATGGTTGTTTGCCATCTTGGATCTCCTGCTGATTCTTCATATGTTTGAGGATTAGACTCNTTCACCAACTTCCACTGCTGCAAGGGGTTCTTCTTCAAACTGAACACACCTTTCAATGAAGGATTTGTTTGTGATCAAATTTATCAACTTGTACCCTTTTTAATATTCAGAGTATCCAACAAAAAGACACTCTTGGCTTTGGGGCTGCAAATCCTTCCTCTTCTCTGTCAGGATTCTAGCCCAAGCCTTTGAGCCAAAAATCCTGAAATGGGTCACATCTGGCTTGTGCCCACTCCATGCTTTGAAGGGAGTTATGCCATCAAGATGTTTGTGAGGCACCCTATTCTGAATATAGGCTGCACAATTGATAGCTTCGGCCTAGTACTTTGGTGGCAAAGTTTTGGCCTCCATCATGCATGTTCCCATCTCCTTCAGTGATTTGTTCTTCCCCTCAGCAACGCCATTTTGTTGTGGTGTGTAAGGGATAGAATGTTGCATCTGAATACCTGCATCTGCACAATAATTAATAAACTCAGAATTGACATACTCACCACCATTGTCAGATCTGAGGGCCTTGAGTTTCCTTCCAGACTGGTTTTCAACCAAAGCCTTAAAGACTTTGAAAAGGCCAAAAAATTCAGACTTGTGTTTCAGGAAGTGAACCCAGCAATACCTGGAAAAGTCATCAATGAAATTCAATGCATATTTGGCCTGACTCATGGACATATGAGGGAATGGGCCAGCAACATCACTGTGGATCAGCTCGAGGGGTGCAGAGGTTCTCTCATGACTAGCTCTCTCAAATTTGTGCTCTGGGTGTTTTCCTAGGATACAACCTTGGCAGACTCCTTTGGAAAATTTTATCTTGGGAAACCCTATGACCATCTCTTTTTCACTAAGATCAGAAAGATATTTGTAGTTTAGGTGGCCAAATATTTCATGCCAAATCTTGCTGGCTTCATTAGCATGAATGAGAAGAGCAGAGGGGTTTGAGTAAGGTAGGAAGTGTGAGAACATGTATACCTTTTGAGCATGATTCACAACTCTTTTTGCAATGACCCTACCAGTTGAGATCTCTGTGATCTCAACTTCATCTGGTGAGAATATGACTTTCTTAGGAGACCCAGTGTGGGTCATCTGGTACACTGACAGGAGGTTGGAGGCGAGACCAGGCACATATAGCACATTGCTGAACTGACCATGATCAAGATCTATCCTTCCTTTGCCTTTACTTTCAGTGAGAGAGTCATCTCCCAGTACGATAGATGGTCCTTTCGACATGTCCAGTGAGGAGAAGGCATCCTTAGTCAAAACCATGTGTCTTGAAGCTCCAGAATCGATGATAAAATTGGGTGAGCTTGATGTGCCAGCAACTAGAGCATGAACTCTCTCTCTGTCATCTGAACTTGATCCTCCTTCTCTCTTCTTTGAGCTGTCTGGAAGGGAGATGCCATTCTTCTCTAGGATTTGGGTTAGCATGTCTATCTTCTTTTTCATACAAGAGCTTTCAGAGTGATTTCCCTTATTGCAGTATGCGCACTTGCTCATTTCACCTTTGTTTTTCTTCTTCTGGTAGTTATTCTTGGGACCTTGTAGATCCTCCGGAGACTGTTTCTTGTCTCTCTTTTGCTCAGGTGGCTTTTTAGCTTTCTTTTTGCCTTTTGAATCCACCTTCGAATCTCCAGCAATCAAAGCTTGATCTTTGGATGGTTTGATGGTGCCCATCATCACCAGCTTGTCCTGTTCTTGTGTGAGAGATTCCATGAAATATGCAAGGCTAGGCATCTTCCAGGTTCGAGCTGTCAGTTTTGTGGCATAGAAGGTCGAAAAAAACACTGAATAGTCAGGGCCTAGCTTCGAGAGGATGGCCAGTACGAGCTGATCATCTTTCTTTTCGATCCCACACTGTTTCAGCTGCAAAACTAGTGCTTTGAACTTGGAGAAATATAGCTGTAGGGATTCAAAGCTATTTGGACTCAGAGAAATCAGCTCATTTTCGATTTGATGTCCCCTCATCTTATCTGTCTTTCCAAAAAGATCAGCAAGTTTCTCCCATACTTCATTCGGTGATGTCAATCCATCAAGATGAAAAAGGAGGTCTCTGGAAATACTCAGACACAGGAGGCCATAAACCTCATCCCTCTTGTTGTGCCATTTTATCTTCTCTGCAGCTGCATTGGGCTCTGCTTTTGTTGCCATAGTCACCCTATAGAGGCCTTTCGCTCTCAACAGTATCTCCATCTCTACTTTCCATGCAAAGAAATTGAAGGGAGTCAAGATAGTTTTCTGTGATTGATCCATAGCTTAGAAAATCTGTCCCGGCTGTCAGTAGAAGGCTCCCAGTCACTGATGTCGAACCTGCAAAACAATTTTTGAAGGAGAGAAACAACCTACAATGGCTCTGATACCATGTGGAAATTGAACCAGGTGATAGATTATTTTTACTCACAACAATTAACAATTGATCATGCAAAATCACTCACAAAGAGACTGAAAATTGGATCTGAACACTAAACTATATTAACTCAGTGTACAATAGCCAACCCTGTAACATAATAGGTTTCTAAATAAATAACATACATCAGGGATTTGAATGCATGAGGAGCAATTCGAATCTAGCATAAAGCAGGCTTACTAAAAATAAGCAAATCCCCCATATGTGTAAAAAGCTGATCCCAAATCTGTCATGGAGCTCACGAATTGGAAAAATGGCTTAGGCAAGCTAAAAGTGGTGGAATTGCAGCTCATACATGATTTTTCATGGAGAAAAGAGAGGAGGATGTGTAGGACAAAAAACTAGTCAACCTCACGTAGTCTAGCTTTTCCTTTTGCCTTAAAACACTGAAAAAGCAGAAGGGCTCCTAGGAGGCTAGGAATAAAGCAGAATTGATTCCTTTAGCTCTCACATGCGCTACATGAGTCAAATAAGGCAAGTTTGACCATTATGGATAGGCAAATGACAACTTGCACAAGGTGGGACACATGAACTAGGCAAAGAAGACAAAAATAATTAAATTAATGTCTAAGTGGGTAAACTATGGGTTGATTATTCTAACAGCAAGAAAATAAAGTATGTTTTTAAATTTTCTTAACTAATATAAATTTTTTTCTGTTATTAAAAATTTGCAATTGCAGGATTTTTAAAAAGAACAATTCATAACATGAACACTGAAGAAGACAACAGCGAGCAAGGAAAGTGGAGTACCCCCACCCAGGAAGCAGAACAGGTGGTGGAACTAAATTCTGATATATTGAAAATCGTACAAAATCTCCAAGCAAACTTACAGAGTTTCTGACATGATAATCTGAATGAAAGAAAGGAACAGCAAGTAATTAATGAAGCATTGCTGCGAAACATGATGGGAGGAAGCTCGTAGGGAAAACCCAGTCATTCCACAAACAGGTTCAAGAAAAAACTTTATCATAAATGGGCCAGCAGCCCAGGAGAAGAATGAAAATAAGAACATACCCTTGAACCTCTAGAAGGAGATTATCACAGTCCTTCTAGTGATGATTCTCTTTCTCCATGCAGAAAGAAACAGAAAAATGATGAAAATATCCAAGGAGAGTTCAGAAAAATAAAATCCCCAACCTATGAAGGAGAGATGAACACAGGGGAGAAAGCTGAAGAATGGATTTTAGGCATGCAAACATGTTTCCGATTTCATACCTACTCTAGCGAAATGAAATCCCGTCTAGCCATTTATAACGTAAATGGGAAAGGAGCTAGATGGTGGAGAGACTTCAAGAATACCAACACTAGTAGAAAATGAGAAATTAATGAATAAAAAAATGACTAAAATCATGCTATAAACGATTATTTTTGAGTCGATGACTAATAGGGCACGGAATAATCGAACCACCAACCTCCTGCCTAATTATAGGCAGGCACTCTACCATTGAGCTAGCACCCTTTAAGAAGTTGTTATTGCTTGACAATGATGATATTCAAACAAATATATGATAGATATCAATCGACAAACTTAATTATTGCTTTGAGGGACAGAGATTGGAAATCTATCTCTATAAAGTCCAACACAAACAATACCAGATGACACTGAAGCTGCATCTGTTCTTTCACTTCTTGCTATTTCAATGTGCCCACTGCCCAGCTCAGATGAACCCTTGTGTGTGTCAGAGGACAAATTCTTCAATAGACTTTTAAAACCTTCATGACTCCTACATTTCATAGTAGGATCAACTAAACTGGCATTCTTTCCATGGAAAGCTTCCCCAGCGTTACACGTGAATTTAATTTTATATATGTTCCACTCATTGCATTAGGTTTGGCATCAATATGTTTTTTAGATATAAACGTTGATGACTTCCCACCCTTATTGACCAACAACTTTCCATGATCAGAACTCAACCCTAATGCCGCAGCTTCTGCCACCAAGGCAGGGAGATTTAATGTTGGAGACACTGAAAGTGAATGAGATGAAATTGTTTTAGGATTAGAGGAGCCCTGAACAGCTGGGATCCTCATACTAAGTGATTTTTCCTGTGCAGCATGGGAGCCCTTGAAACAACCATTAATGTCTAAATATTACTAATTTCAAACAATATCTCTGTCATAAAACATGAAAAATAGTAGAAACTTAGATAACTTGTGTAAATAATCAAGCATCTATCAAAATACAAAAGCCATTCATAAATATAAAATCCATGAGTAAGAATAAATGGATGCCAAATACCTTTCTGAAATCATTATCTGCCAAGTTATCAACCAACTTTGCTCCAACAGAAAAGAAACCCCTCCCTAAAGGGCTATATGGCACAATTCCAATACCGATATCCCTGCAATGAAAGTTTCAATTTGAAATTTGAAATTCATACTATTAGGAAAGTGGCCACATGGTAAATATGAACTCCAATACCTCTACCTGCAAGTTGGAATAATCGCATCCTCTACATCCCTAGTCCACAAGGGCCACTCTAATTGAACTGATGTTATAGGATGAACAGCATGAGCTCTTCGAATTGCTGACCCAGAAGCCTCAAAAATTCCAATGGATTTTGTTTTCCCTTCATCAACTAACTTCTTCATTTCTCCAATCTATAATAGATACACAAACAAGACATGGCTAGTTCAGTATATAAAATTGGAAAATTAAAAGAGTACAACCCAGGAAGAAATACATCAATGAAAATATGAAAGTGACCATCAATGTGAAACTTTCTGTAGTAAAAAAGAATAAACATCCATATCTGATCATGGTTCATATTTCCAATTTTGTAGTTGGTGTAAGAAGGGCAAGAAGAATATAGTTTCCAACACATTGCCTTGAAGAATTTCAACTTTGTGTAGGGCCTAAAAGATTAGGGTTGATGTGCAGGTTGAGTAAAACAATTACAAATGAACTTTCAAGATAATTACCAGCATTTAGTATCAATCAAATATCTCTCCAATTATGAATGAACACTGAGTTTTCTCAGTTTTGAGCTCATTGTTTACTAGAAGAAAATGCGGGAATGCCTTATACTTCCCATAGCCAAGCACGCATGTTATACAAGGAATAAGATCTGAGTAATCAATTGTCGAAATGGAACGAGAAAGGAATCTCAACAGTATGCCAATGTTTCAAAAGCATGACCACAAAAGAAGCACCAAACTGTATTTTTCAGGTCTGCTCCAACCAATTGCTCATCCCAAGTGAAAACTAGAAAACACCATCTATTGATTTCATCGTAGTTTTGTCAAATGAAATCCAAAAGAATAGGCAGACATATCAGAGCTAGGAGGATAATAATGTATTTGTCTTGTAATCAACAAACATAACAAGTTAGCTCAGTTCACTTGCAATCTATAAGTACAGAGTGCCTGGTTGAAAGTTTAATAAGATCAAAATCAAAACGTAAGGATGTTAGTAGTTAGCCGTGATAATAGGTCATGTCATGGGGTCATGCCATGGATTATTTAAGTGAAATATTATTTGTTTTGGTCCTTTGGCCCTGTTACCACTGAGGATGAGATTCTCAAAAAGTTCATCTCCATTGATTCAATGTCGATGGTTCATGGATATATTATTGGATGAACTTCTAATCAAAAGTCAACATTCAGCATTGATAGTTTGTGGAAAAATTAGAAGATGATTTAGCATCTATTGTCCATGAGTGCTTTAGCCAAATTTAGCACATAGTCATAGATCTTCATTCTCAACATTAAAGAATGAATAAGATTCTTGCTTGTAGTCTTTCGATCATTTTTTCTTAAAGATCAGTTCATACTCATAACAGTAAAGACCAGATAAGTTTTTTTTAGTTCAACAAGTTTAATATGCTTGCATATGACATGCAATATTTGATGCATGCATGGTAGGATGAGAGCTTCAAAAGGATACTTTCAGTTTTCCGAAGACTTGTCTTTGTGATTAACTTTGTATTTTTAGAAAGTCCATATCTTCTGAAATTAATCACATTGTTGGATACACTTTATGGAGATGTGCACTAGCTAGCAATACAACTGATCTTTCTAGGAAATTCCTTATTATAGGTAAATTTCCTTTCAAGGGAACAAAAGGTGCTTTAATTTGATTGATCATAATATCTATTAATATGGAGTCACCAGATAAGGATAGACTATACAATCAAGGTATACATACACTTTTCCTAAGGACTTTTGTTGTTCCTTGTGACCTATTTCTTGGGGATATTATATATCCCATAAATTCTTGATACAAATTTAAACTATAACCTAATTCACCCAATAGTCTCGACCCTCTTCCCTATACTACTCCCTAGCCTACCCTAAGTGACTGCTTAACCTGCAGCCCAGCTACAAACCTTAGGACAGACCCTTACACAACCCTAGTTCCCAAAATGAAACCCTATCCTTTGTCCTACCCTTAGGCATGTCAAGGAAACATTTATTTCCTAACAGCCCCGAATAACCTAGATACTAAGCCCTAGTTACTAATTCATAAACTAAAATCCCTTGGACCCTTTTCTTTGTCCTTGTCCATACCTCAACCTATGAGAAAGGATTGCTAATAGTCCAGATCAGAGAAATAAAAGTCTCATTCATACTTGAGGCCTTCCCCTTTTGCTATCTAGACTTGGACCTTTACCCAAACCTCATCCTAAATTTCTTGGCCCTCCTCTAAAAACACCCAACATTCCTCCATTTTTTGGGTGTTGTCTGTTTAGGATAGTCATAAATATGCTTCCTAAACCCCCTCCTAATTCTGTACAAACTAAATCTCAGACCCCCATTGTTCTTGTAACTATTTAAAATAGTCCCATACCCTTCAGTCTGAGTTTAACAAGCAACATATCCCTGATGGGACCCTACATAAACTCATATTCAAGATGACCATGATGCACCTCGGTCATAGCTATTATAACATGTAATTATCAAGCCTTGAAGGTTAGTTGTGTTCTTGTCATAAATCCTAACATTGGGATAGTCTTGTCTCAGATTTCAAGAAGCATCTAGCAACACATATTGTCGATGTCCTACAAGTTACTCACAGTCCACAAATAACTAAGGCCACAACACTCTTATTCATACTTTCACTTGTTTATCACAATTTTTATTTAAGATACAAATAATAGTTGTTTATTGACATACTGTGGTTACTACTGGAGATTGCATTTGTCATAAAAAGTGTCACATCTCTGTCATAGTGGATTGTAAGTGTTTAGAAGTTGATAACAATTGGTGCTTGATTAATTTGTCACATATTGGTAATCATTTAAGGATTGGGGTTACATTTCTATCATATATCAATTGGTATTGTATATTTTCCACACATTGTTTTCATAGTAGTAAACATACTTTGCAACAATTTAGATTTGCTAAGTAACATTTAATATATTCATTGTTGTATCTTTATGGATACTATTTGCTCAATTGAATTTGTCCTTAGATTCCTTAGAGTATTACTATGTGAATGTGCACTTGCAAGCACTTTCACCCTTTCACTTTTTCATACAACTAGTTCTTGATCAGTCTAAATATTATTGATATACTTTTTCTGCTGCTGGAAACTATCAAAGTTTTGAGTTTGCATTGATTATTGGAATACATACAGAGTGTTACTATGGCAAGCAAAGTATCTATTCTGGGATCTAAGTTCAACAAGCTAAGCACAGTCTATACTAGTTGAGTGTCTTCCATTTTAATGAGAGTGGTGTCCCTAAGTGGGCATAAATCGCTCACCTAAATGGAAGATAAATTGATGTTGAAATAGATTTTTTGCTTCTCACACAATTTAGTATTTATGCTTCTCACACAATTTAGAGTTTCTGCTTCTCACACAATTTAGTATGTCCTAGCATAAAATGGCATCACAACCTTCAATTACCTGGACAATTGCTCCACCATCAATAATTTTTTGTACTTGTTGACAATTGCTTTTCTTGCAGGAGGCATTTTCTGTTTGTGATCGGAAAGTAATCGAGGTGAGTTATCTATTTGGTTCTCAAATTTTCCAACTTTATATGTAGGCTTCCTATTTCTGTTGCTCCTAAATTTAGTTGTATACAAAGTTTTCCCTTCCTATCTAATTAGAGGGTGGATAATGCATCGCTACTGCAAATAGACACAATGTGGTGTTATTTCATGCAGCGTGACATATCATGTTTGGTTGTGGCTGGAATACGATTAAAAGAGGCCCGTAAAGGGATTGAACATTGCTATGGTGCAAATATGGAGAGAGATAGGGTTCCACAAGGAGGATTTTGTCCAGAAATTGCCACGTAAAATCTCTTTCAAGTTTGATCCTATCCTAAAGGAATATGTTCATATGGATCATTTGTTTTGGTAGATTTTACTAGAGATTTATTCTAAACGTCAGTTGGCTTATGGTTTTCGGATTCTAGGAGTTTAAATTTGTTCACCTTATAGCTAGGAACCGTGTCATACCGAGACTAAAATTTGAACATGCCATATATGTTATGAGTGGACCTAAAGCTTCTTTACTTGGACCTTGAAGGTTCACAACTTATGGAGGACATTTGAGCTCTAACCTTGTTTTGACATGAATCAGTTAGCAACATAGCATATAAGAAAAATAATAATAGATAGTATTTGATGGTAATATTAATGATGACTATAATAATGGGTGATGCTCTTCAGAGATATCAATGCTAATGTTATAATGAATTTCTTTCCTTAGTGAGGGATCGTTGCCAGAAGAATCTATGATGACAGCAGCTTTTGGCGATATTATTGGTATACATTTTCTACCCAGATGTTTGTTATCATTCCCAATTCTGCCTACTTTTCTCATTGAAATGTATTTGGTCTGAAGAATATCTTCATAGCACTTATGATTTCCAAGAATGCATGGTCCAATCAATCTAATAAGGTCCCCAATGTGGTTTTCCAGCAACTTGTAGTGGCAATGTTTCATCCAATCACATGGAGAATTTGTGGGAACAATCTTGGCATTTGGCTACAGCAAAAATACAAGCGAAGATATGTAGTAATGCTTATGAGGCACACACTCCCAAAACTTCACGATTGAATATATCATCAGTTTTAGCTAGCACTATGTTTGAAGGTGGTATGCAGACTGTGAGTCCTGCTCCAAGTTTGTCTGATGCAAGAGTTATGGGCACGAGGTCAGTTGATTTAGCAGCTACAAAAAGTCATTCTTCAAGGATTAGATTGGAAATTTCTCCTAATATGGGGACAGTTGGGCACATGAACAATCCATCAGCCATTATGAGTTTACCATATCCATTTAGTTATCCATCTCCTGTATGGAATATGCCAGCTCCCATTCACGAGGGATTTCAATTAACCAGTGTTGCAAGGAACCTTTACCTAGATTCTCCCCAAATCACTCCATTAAGGCATATTTCTCTAACCCCATAGCTTGGAAAGTATGCAATGGGAAAAACAGCTTATTGGACTTCTTGTAGTCCATCTTTACCCTGGGTAACTCCTCAAGCAAAATCTGAGTCTGAATTTTCATTTTCTCCCTTTGTTGTGTCCAAACCTATTCATGAAACCCTTAATGATAGGAGTTAGGTACCACTTTTTGTGCCTCATAAAATGACTACAGCTCTAGTTCCTTCTGTTTCTTCTACTATGATTGGAACTACTATTCCTTTTGTTGTTACCAATGATAATATGGAAGCCCAAAAAGGTGACATGGGAATTGATAGACAGTTGAGTGTTGAGCAGAGACCTAGAAAGAGGAGGAAGAGCCAAGTATTAGAGGAGATTGATGAAACTAGTAGGTTGACTCCTGCAAGGTTGGCAATGCCTGCCTCCAGTGGCTCTATACCTTTGCCTACGTCTCAGGTGGTATTATCTCAGGGTTCATTAGTTGTTTCCCAGAATAGTCATGATGGTGGAAAATCAAATTCTTCCCTGACCCCAAGTTCAAGTATGCCATTTGTACCTTCTCCTTCTTATTATCAGACAATACCAAGAGTAGAGGGAGGGCACAGAGTCATTTTTTCTGAGCAAACAGCAAGTTGTATAGAGCAGGCTAGATTGTATTCTGAAGAGGTTGATTCTTTAGTAGCAACCGCAGTCAAGCACAGTCAGTTCATTTGGAGCCAGTTAGTTCTTCAAGAAGACTCTAGAGTGAGTTCTGGCTGTGAAGTAAATCTTGTATCTGCTGCAGCATCTACAACTACTTCGGTTGCAAAAGCGGCAGCAACAGCAGCAAAGGTTGCACATGAAGCTAGTTTTCAAGAAAAACTCATGGCCACAAAGGCATTTAATAGTGCTAACGCATTGCATGGTATTCAGTCTGGTGCAGCTAAAGGTGGTAACGAAGGGAATCAAAGGAAATCAATCCATAAGCTTTCATCAATGACAAAAGAGAGACAAATCGATGCTACTCCCTGCTTGCTAATGTCAAATGGTGGTTGTTCCATAGACATCAATTCTAAAGCTGGTTCAGCTGCTACAAAATGGGCACAGAATTTGGATGCAATTGAAAGAGCTGTTGGAATAGCCTCTAAAGCAGTATCACAAGCAGGTGTTGTTATAGCCATGGGTGATCCTATTTTGTTATCATTGAATATTGTTTTAAAAGCTAGTCCAGATGGCTATTGGAATCTTGGGACTCATAGAGCAAGAGTTCCTGAAAGACATGATAGTCTCCAGGCTGGAGTTCAATTGAGTAAAAAAGATGGCATTGAAAATTCTGAGAAGTCTTTGGGAATGCAAAAGGAAAAGGAGAACAAAGAGGTGTTAAGAAAGGAAACACTGAGAAAAGTTCATGAGAGTGTACAAGGAAGTAAAAAGGATTCTTCTAAATGCTTGTTGGATGATTTTCAACATGATATTCTTCCCATTGGAGAGGATTGTGAAGCTCAAAAAGATAATTGTTTTCCTGACTCAATTCATATTGGCATGTCTGTTGTCGATCTGCATGCTGGTACAACAAAGAATATTGTGAGACCTGAAGATGAAACTGCTACCCATGTGCAAGAAGATTCATTGGGTCTAAAATCTTATCAAATAAGGGGTGGATCCCTTGTAGACGTGGGCCACTTAGTTTAGGTTTTTCTTCTCTATTCTTTGCCTGTATTTAACGTTCAGCTTTTGTCATGGGATCATGTTCTATGATTAGCCTTTTCCGCTTTGTCGTACTTAAAGCACGTGCAGTTTTAGTATAGCAACAAATAACTAATTGGTATTAATGCCACATTGCCTACTTTCTGCCTTTTTAGTAACCTTAGAAGTGAGTCATACTGTTGAAGCATAATTAAGTTTAAGCAGTTCATATTTTCGGTTCTAATATACTTCACTAAGATATTATTATACGTTGCTTCCTATAAACTTGTCAAGTTCAGGTTGTTTCTGATGAGGAGGGTCTTCATGGGGTCTGGTTTTCAATTTAGTTTTACCATGACATTCTGTTATATGATTGATTTTTGTTGTTTTGTTGAACTTGTGAAAGAAGCATGTAATTTAATATAGCAAATAATTCTTTGGTAGTAATGTTTCATGGATGCATTTTCCCTTTCATGAACTTTGGGACTGGGGCATAATGGAATATAAGCCGTTTATATTCGGTTATATTTCACAGTTTCAAACTTTCAAAAACTAAATATATAGTTTCTAATGAGCACGTGTAAGTTCAGAAAACTAGTAAAACAGAATTTAGATATCAAAAGGTATAAGGAGATCACTTAATGGTTTTGACTGAAAAGTATTCTTCTATTTAGATTACCTCAAGTGTAGTTGCTTTTGTAGTAAGTATCTGAAGTTCACATGCTGATTTTCTTGTGAATTCTTTAAACCTTCATTCTCTTCTGTAAGAGCCAGGATTTGGTTTATGCATCGATCCATGTCTTCTATAACATGCTGAAGTTATCCATGCACCCTCTCTATCTATGTTTCATTCCTTCTAGCAAAGATTCCTGCCAGTATAAACAGAGTGTTAATCGACATTCTTACAAGTCATCTAAGCAAGGGAACAAAAGCAATTGCTATCATTGCACATGCATTGATCTTAGTTTGAATTGATTTCAAGCATTACAACATGCTTTGGTACATAGAAGGGTGAAATAATTTCACAATAAAGCTATAAATATCATAGCCTGCATAGTAGAAATTATCAGACCCATGATGCACTTTCCTTAGCACCATCTAGCTGTGTATGCAAAGCAACAGCACTGCCTCGTACAACACTAAGAGTTTCTACAATAACATCTTTTTCTTGTTTTGTCTTCATATTCTCTTCTGTAGCAACAACAGCATCAGTCTGCAACTTGTTCTTGTACACTTGAAGATTCATTTTATACTCTGTTAATCGTTTATTGATATCATGTAAGGATTTGATCTGGAAAAAAAGGCAAAAACAAGTCAGCATAATTGTCGAAAGGGAAATTTAAAATGATGACTAATGAACTTCTCACAATGTGTAATGTCGTAAGCATAGAAAAAGCAAAAGTAATATAAAATAGTTTGCACACTAGATCATTTGAAGTTGACAGTTCACTCTTAAGTTTGTCTATCTCATTAGCAAGCTTTGATTTTTCTTCTCCAGCAATATGCAATGCCTCTGAATCCTTGTCATGTACAATCAAAATTTCTTGGATGCAATTACATCTTGGTTAAACACTTAACATAACCTGGTAATCAATCAATGGACCAGAAAAAACAGACAACTGAACTGACAATTGCTTGTGATTTTAAGAGTAAAGAACAACAATAACAAATTAAATTACCTTTTTTCTATATTGACTTTTGAAACCTCTGCTTCAAGAGTAGAGCATCTTAGTTTTCGATGTGTGACTTCATCACCCAGCTTTTCTTTCTCAAGATTCATTGCAGAAATTGGAGAATGCAATGAAACTAATGAGATCACAATTCCAACCTACTACTTACATGGTACCTTCAAGATAGGTGCTCACCACGATGCTAAAGTATCAGCCACCAATTGCTAACAAAAGACATAACTCATTTCTATGATTACTAGGAAGAAATGCTACACCAGAGAAATTTAGAAATATTAATTCTATCATTCTATGCATAACATTTCCTCTTCTACTAGCATATATGTACTATATAAGAAAATTCAATAAGGTCTGAACAATATTTTCAGCAAATCTTCCAAACAAAGAAAACTGTAAAACAAGCACAGGATGAAAAGCGAAATTGGACTTACCAATTTCCTCTTGTTTTTTCTCTGCTATTCTATCTGACCCATGAGCTACTCTTTTTGAAGAATATATCCAGCCTCCTTTTGAAGAAATTTTCGGCCACAAACTCAGAGCTTCCTGATGTAATCCATCATTTGTTCCATTCTACCCTATTAAGCATCAAAATCTCATGCTTGTTCTAATTGTATCTGCCATAGATTGACACATATTCTAGAAAATAAGGTGGGATTAAAAACAAATTGAGAAAGAGAATGAATTACCTTTTCATCTAGAATCTATAGCTACTACACCTCCTCCTCCTGTTATAAATTCTCTTGAATCCTTGTTCTGTAGCTCATCATCATCCTTTTTGTTGCCACTGTCGGGAAAGCAACGGGATCGTTTCTTAGCAATATCAAGATAATTAGCAACTCCAGTACTTGCCATCATTTTAAAGCGCCTGATTTCCATGCTTCCATGATTCGCAGAGTTTAATTCTTCCAGATCATCACTACAGCTGTGATTGACACTGTATGTATTGTCAACACCAGTAAAACCCATAGCATCCATAACTCTCTTTAAGAAAAAAAAACCCAGCTCCCAATCATAGGAAATCGAACCAGTTTACCATTTGACACAAGCATATAAAAGGGGGGAAAATATATTAGGCTATGATACCAAGATAATGTGTTATTTTTCTTGAGAATGCAAGTTTTGTCCTCCCTTATTTGGGAAATTCTTGTCGAATTAAAGATGTTTTTCTCAAGGTAAATAACACATGTCCAGTTTTCTGGGAAAGTAGTTAAGGCATTATTAGGGAAACATAAAATTTATAGAGAAAGGAAACATGATTTCTACTTACAGATTCCCGGCAAGCCTCAGTGCAGCTTCGTGTGTTGGGTAGTCCATCCTTCAACATGACTCGGTCCCTTCCAAAAACCTTTAAAAAATTTAGCTATTAATACTAAAGAAGCTAGGGATTCCTTCCCCAACTACCACAGATTGTCATGTTGCTATCTGCTCTTTCAAATAGCCAAACGCATATTCCACACTCCAAACCACAATTACACAAGTTTCTAGGATTCCCAGCCAAAAAAACTAGTGTAATTTTTTTCTAAAGAGGAATGCTTCTAGCACATAAACAATAGCAGCAAAGCTAGGCTCTCCTGTGTCAAAATTTCGTTCAAATACAATAATGCCTGGATGTAGTTCAAATGTAAAATCTGCAGAAGGCCATCTGCTGACAGAAACTTTGAATTACCGTAAGAAAACAGGTAAGCTTCTGGCTCATATAGAACATTTTGTGAACAAAACAAGATGTTCTGAGTCAAATTGAATGGCAACAAACACAAAAAAAAGGCACTGTGTACGGTTATGAATTCATTGTAACAAAAACAGGCATACGACCAACTGTAAATTAATGTCATGAAAGAATAACCGGCACACTGCACAACCAGGCCCTCTCTGCTAGATCAATCACTCGCTAGGGTTTGTTCATGAAGAAGCTCCAAGTTTGAAGATGCAGAGAGAGCGAGAGTCCACTGTCTAGTTCTCGTGGAATTGAAATGCTCCACTGGCTATGGACCATCATGTCTGTAAGGATGGAGCGCTTGCCAACATTGATGCCATAATAGTTGAAAATTGAACCCTTCCCAGCCCTTCCAAAGGGTTCTAGCCCTTCCCTTAAAATTTCCCTTAAAAAATAAATTAAAATCCAAATTTTACCCTTCCAATTAAGTTCCAATTAAGAAGGGCATAATTTATATCAACATTTTAAAAGAAGGGAAACATTTGAAATTACCCATCTATAGAAAATTTTCAAGATGTTAAAAATTTTATGCTATAAATTTCAACTCATCATTCAAAATATTGGAAATATGATAAATTATAATCACTCACTCGCTCATGCCATGCACTTACTGCTTAGTTGTGCAAGATGACAAGAAATAAATTATGACTGTGAGACACTAGCCGTCGATATGTTCTGACTCTAGAGTCACTTGGGGTTTCAATCTAAAGTGTGACAATGTGTCAACAACTAGGACTATAACAAAAAATAACTACTAGTCTACTGCTAGGCCTGAAACGAGCTCAAATTTTTTTGCCTACTACCTATGTGAACCTCGCTACCAATGTCCACTATTTTTTCATCAAAATGAAATTCAAAAGGTCGGTTTGATGAGTCCTCCTCTATAAGACTTCATTTCTTGTATGAATATCATGGACTCACGACAACTATAAACAACACTCGATGTAATGCAAATACAAATAATAACATGTATCTAGGATCACAAACCATGCAGAGGTCGATTTATGCATTGCTATAGAGAAGTGTCATTTGGCACACGATATGGAGAAACAATGGTTATTAATAAATTTAAAAAAAAATTGTTGGCTCAAGAATAGTCTTCAATTTGATGGGTGGCATGATCGTAATGTAATCTCCCTCCATCCTTCCAAATATTGTGGTTTCTCACAAATTTTTCCTCAGCGCCACCAAAATACATATAAAAATTACTTGGTTTTACATCCTCTTCCCTTTAAATCCTCATCTCATAGTCATAACTAAGGATTATTATGCCTGCACATCCTCACCTTATAATACGAATTGGGTCAAGGCATAGAGATAGCCATAAAATATTAAATGTGTCAAGGCTCAAAGAGTAAGAGACAAGTATAAGTAAATCTTATATTAAATTTACCATATAAGTCTTTAATTAACACAATCAACTAACATTTGACATGTTGGATTGTTTTGATCTTCTTAGCACTCCTTACCAATGTGATTGCAAGGCACTCAAGATGATCTTTCAACTTTCCAATTGTTCACCACCCTCATCTATCATATATATAAATGGTGGAGAGGGCCTTTTCATTAATCATATCAAACACATCATGTATTCAAAAAGCACTATCAATCTATGCTCACTACTTGGACAAGTAGTTTTGGTATACTTCCCGAGTGCATAGCCCTTGCATAGTCATGTCTTCTTCATCTTGAAGTTCAACTATCCCTACACCATGTCCTTCAAAAGAGGTAATGCTCCATAATGTAGGTTACCAAATCTCTTGTGTCAAAGCCTGCACAAGTTGTCAGTATCATGCACTAAATATCTATGTTTGATTGTTTTAGCAAGTAATTTGTACAAGCCACCCTATTGCACACCTTTGGCAAATACTCGGCCAAGACCATGGCTATGATCTTTGACTACAACTTGTTGATCATCAAACTCACCCACACATCTAAGATTTTTCATGGCTAAAACTAAAAAATATTCATTGTTAAACCAAGAACCTAAAATACATCATCTAGCTCAAGAACATCAACACTTGATCGCGCATGTGGAATGAGATAGATCCCACTCCATTAACTTGATAAGTGGCATAATTGCCTAAATCCACCTATATGTCATCCTCTCATTCTTGAACTCTGTTGAAGGTCATTTGTCCACATACCACACTCCATTGAGTATGTGTCCACATCCTCTCATTTATGAAAAATTCAACAAAATGGAAATTGCGTCATTCAGAAAGACAATATTATGATTAGAGATAATCAAAGCCACGGCCATGAAAGTCTAGGTAAAATATAAAATCATTTAAACATAACCAGGGTTTGCATACCTGATATTCGTAATTTATTGTGATTCCAATGGCAAATTCTTACAAGATGAGTGCCAAGGACTCAATAAATAAAATCAGGGTTTGCAAAGTTTCTCTTATTTAAATATCCAGTATAAATCGTCGAATTCCTGCAAAATGCACATGGACGGAGTCAAAGAATACATAGGGATATAGTTTGACTAACCCAAGACAAACAGTTAAGTTTCACCCACCTCGAGTTTCACTCACCCAAGCCACCTAGCCACATTCTCTGATGAAGGTAGCAGATTCTTTTCTTAAAAATCAACGCCAACACTTTAGAATCTCCATCAATCTGATCTTCCTAAATTGCCTAAGTCACCCGGGTTTTGGAATCCAGACTTAGACTAACTACAAATTCCTTCTTAGAGTCATTCGATCCTAGCAAATAGTTTGACCGCAATATTCCCTATGAATTGAGCTCTAGATCTGCAACCCCTTCAAACTCTGCATTCAAGCGAATTGGAAAATATTCCTAACCAATCTTCTTTAATTATCCATTATAATCCGTCGAATTCCTATAAAATGCACATGGACAGAGTCAGAGAAGTATCAGGAACTCGATTCAAACGTTGAGAGCCTCTTCATCTTTCCCATTCAGAGCATACCCTGCAATCATATTGCTCCACAAAACCACATTCCATTTAGGTATATTGTCAAACACTTTCCTTGCATCCTTAAGAACATGAACAATAAACATGTTATCCCCACATCCTTTGAGGACTGCAATGAACAACAACAACACCGTGCAGTGATCAATTACCCCTAAAGGTGAAATTACAAGCAAACACAGGCATGAAGACTTCAATACCTGTTTTGAAACACACTATCCAACGGGTTTGGTAATTCGGAAATGAGGTGTGCTGCTGATGGCTGATTGAAAGTGGGATTTCACAGAACAAGCCAAAATTAGAACCAACCAACACCTGCCAATAATAATGTCAAATTTTATTTGATTATAATTTTTTTTTAGAATGAGGAAGGATTGGGAGACTACCATAAGGAAGGTGAGTAAGTGGCATCAACAAAAAAAAATAGGAGAAGAGGCGTATAGAACAAGCTACCGATCAAACAGAGGTATGGTAGCATTAAAATCTCTCATTACCTTTTCTCCTTTTCCTTGAGGGGAGCGTGAAAGGGAAAGTAATTGAGGTGGGTGGAAAGATGTTGGGTTAAGAGTTGATTCTTGCTACAAATGTAAATAGATTTTTTTGTTTTTTTATATCATTTTTTGTTTTATTTTTATTTATTTTTATATAAATTATATAGATTTTTTTGTTTTCTATTTTTTATTTTTATTATTTTATTATATAGATTATATAGACTTTTTGTTTTTGTTTTACTATATAATTTTGTTTTATTTTTATTATTTTATTATATAAATTATGTTAATTGGTTATATATTATATTTTTTTAATAATTATCATATAAGTTGTTTAGTTTTATAAATGGAGTAGCCTACGGAGTCGACGATTTGGCTTGGAAGCCGATCATCGTTGCCACTTTTCAGCCAAATCATTGACTCTGATTGATACTCTTCGGGATGACAACCAAAAATAGCCACAGATGAGGGCCCTACATCCTCTCAAGAACCGACCATTTGAATGCGCCTCCTGCACGTAGACATACCAAATGCATCTAATGCATGTCAAAAAAAACACGTCAACTTTGGATCTATGAGTTGAAGGTATTGTTCGACACCTGCTCTATAATGACATCTGCAACAAGTAAACCTCCTTGCAAAGTTTAATCACTTCTTCTAATGTCTACTTCATTTTTCCTTTGGAGCGTGTGAGGAATGTCAATGTGCAAAAACCAGTGACCTTTGCAAATAGTGGCATTGCAGGAGGGTGCTCATGCTTTTCCTAGGCTGAAATATCAAAATGCATATGGTTATGAGTGCATAGGCTAGAGATGGTGATAATTGAAAATGTAAAGTGGAAGCAGTAACTCTGGCAGCATTGAGACTTGTAAAAATCCATAACAACCAGTTATTGACTGGAGTGATGAACACGATCTGAGCGGCAAGAACCATACATTTGAAGTGATTCGACTGGTCACTATGAGATACTGAACCGGCCTATCATCTACAAAAATAGTGTATCGAGTGCAAAAATAGGGGAGTACTAGCTGGGGTCGAATGATACCTTCAACCCATAGATTCAAAGTTGATGTGTTTTTTTGGCCATGCATTGGATGCATTTCATAAGTCTACATGGATGAGGCGCATTCGAATGGTCGGTTCTCGAGGGGATGTAGGGCTATGATGCTTCTAGCTAGGTATCGATATGGTACTGGTTCCAGTACCTAATTCGTAATTGACGTAGGAACCTAATTTTCCTTTGGAATGCACTTAACTGGGTTTGGTTCAATGGTGCAGCAGGGATAAATATGGTCAAGAGAAAATTCATGCAATTGCTTTGTTGGATCTCTGAATATCGAGGTGCATGGCGCTAATATTACTAATAGAAGGTAGATAATTTACAAATTTTACACTTCATTGTCAAATTTGTAATTTTCCATGACACAATTAAAAATGACTAACATAAATGACTAATTTATATTCTTCTAGCTAGTCATTTTTTATGCCGTGACAAAATTAGTCATTTAGGATAGTCATTTTTAACACTGTCACTTATTATCTAGTCATATTTGTTAACTTGTGACTAAATTAGTCGTTAATTTTAGTCCTTTATAGTTGGGTCAGTCAAAATTGCTCATATTTAGTAGTAAATCACTTGAAAAACATGTGGTGACTAGAATTTTTACTCACCTAGTAGCTAGTTCCTCATTTTTTACTAGTGCAAAAAATATGACTTA
Source organism: Pseudotsuga menziesii (assembly GCA_001517045.1). Taxonomy (NCBI): domain Eukaryota; kingdom Viridiplantae; phylum Streptophyta; class Pinopsida; order Pinales; family Pinaceae; genus Pseudotsuga; species Pseudotsuga menziesii. The sequence continues at coordinate 263,576 of LPNX010212100.1, read as the reverse complement.
AGAGAAATACAGTGGAGTAAGTTTCACAAGATTGTTCAGAAGAAATATATGTTGGAAAGGTTATTTGACAGAAAAGTGAAAGATTTTCATGAATTGAGAATGGGTTCCGTTACCATGAGTGCATTTATTAACATATTCTTGGATATGTTACATTACGTTCCATACATCAAGGACAAGAAAGTAAAAATACAGTAGTTTTTTGGATGTATTCCTCCCAACTTCCAGGAAAGGATTGAATTTGACATTCGTAAAACATTTGACACCACCTTACACAAATCTAGGCTTGATACGAGCATGGAAAACTGAGGCAAGAGAAAATCAACAGAAGCAAAGACAGGTCTATGACCTTCTCAAACAACCGCAAACCAGGTTTCAACTCACCACCTTACAGAAAACAGAACAGTAGTTTTCCAGCCAACAATACCTTCAATAAAATGGGTACAAATCCATATGTACCAGCTCCAAATGCTAACAAGCCAGCAGCAAATGGGGAAGCCAATGTTGCCCCGCTGCAAATCAAATGCTGGAAATTCCAAGGGCCTCATTATGCTCGAGATTGTAAGAACAAGAACAATGGATTATTGCACAACTTACAAGAAGAACCAACGGTAGAGTACATAGCTAGAACGTCGCAAATTTATGTAGCCTTGTATGGCCAACATGCATACCATCAGGATACCATGGTTGAGATAGAACATAAGATATTAAACACTTCTATTTCAATACTGGTTGACCCTGGTGCTTGTTGGAGCTATGTATTGCCTAAAATTGTGGATGTATGTAAAATAGGAAAGGTTAAACATGATAAACCTTGGCTGGTTCAATTAACCACCAGTACGAAACGAAATTTTTTTGAAATAGTTAAAGACTATGAGGTAAACTTGAACGGTTTTCCTACTAGATTAAACCTGAACATCCTACCCTTAGGATCATATGATATACTTATCGGTATGGACTGGTTTGAACAACACCATGTCATGCTCTATTTCTTACATAAGTCAATATTGTGTATAGATAGCCAAGGTAATTAAGTAAAGATTCAAGGAATACCTAAGAAAGTTGTCATAAGATAGATATCCGCTTAACAAGAAAAGAAGTGTGTTAGGAAAGGTTGCAAACTGTTTGTAGTAAACATCCAGGACATAGAAGTTGAAAGAGAACAGCACATCAAGGACTTTCAAGTTCTCATAGACTTCAAGGACGTATTTCTTGAAGAAATTCCATGATTACCACCAAAATGAGAATTATATTTTTCCATAGAACTGACACCAGGATCAGTTCTAGCTTCAAAGGCCCCTTACCGCATGAGTGCACCAAAATTAATGGAACTCAAACTACAGTTGTAGGAGCTGAGAAAGGATATATCCAACCAAGTGTGTCCACTTGGGGAGCAACGGTACTTTTCGTAAAGAATAAGGATGGTACAATGCAGACGTGCATCGATTACCGTCAGCTTAACGAAATAACTATCAAGAATCGATAATCACTCCCTAGGATCGATGACTTGTTCAATTAGGTAGGAGAAGCCAAGATAGTTTCCAAGATCGACCTGTGATCTAGGTACCATCAGGTACGAATTCACGACAAGAATATTCACAAAACCACCTTTCGTACAAGGTATGACCACTATGAGTTTTTAGTGATGTCGTTTGGGTTAATTAATGCACCCGCGAACTTTATGTGAATGATGAACAATATATTCAATAAATACCTAGATAAATTTGTTTTTGTCTTTATAGACGGCAACCTAGTTTACTCTAAGAGTAAAGATGAACATAAGGAACACCTCCGCATAGTGCTATAGGTGTTATAGGAACACTAGCTCTTTGCCATGTTTAGTAAATATGATTTTTACAAACCACAGATAGAGTACTTGGGTCACATTATCTCTAAGACAAGGATAGCTGTGGACCCGGAAAAGATTAAAGCCATAGAAGATTGTCCTACCCCTACTAGTGTCATTGACATCGGATCCTTTTTGGGATTAGCTGGATATTACCGGAAGTTCATTGAGAACTTCTCGAGGATAGCTTGTCACATGACTTCTTTGCAAGACAAGGAAAAAAAGTTCTTATGGATGACCAAGTGCGAGGAAAGTTTTCAAAGGCTTAAATAGATTTTGACAACTGGACCGATACTATGAATTGTGTATCCCGATGGGGATTTTGTTATTTGTACAGATGCAAGCAAGGAAGGGCTTAGAGGAGTCCTCTTATAGAACGATTACGCGATCTGTTATGAATCGCTAAAGTTAAAAGAACATAAGTAGAACTACCCCACCCATGATCGTACGTTAGAGGCCATCATCCACGCCTTGAATGTGTGGATACACTACCTCATGGGAAGGAAATTCCTTCTAAAGATAGACAACATGAGTCTAAAATATTTATTTGAGCATCCAGATCTGAATTACGGGAAAGCCAGATGCTTGTCCTCCCTCGACGAGTACCATTTCAAGCTAAAGCATATAAAGGAAAAAGAAAACAAGATTATTGATGCTTTGAGCCAACAAGATCATACAATATATGAGGTTACTTTAAGTCAAACCGATTCGAAGTTACATGAGAGGATTAGATTGTCCAACAGATTTGACCCTTTCTATGTTGAAATCCTCAAGAAGGTCCAAGAGGACAGTTTCTTTCAGCAATAAAAATATTACAAGGTAGACAAAACAGGACTGCTATGGTCGAAGGAGAGATTGTATGTTCCATAAGGAGGGGACATTCGGTCCAACATCCTTACGAAATTTCGTTAGACACCCTACTTGGGGCATCCGAGATATAAAAAGATGATATCCATGTTACGAGACACTTTTTCTGGCCTAAGTTAAAGGCCGACATAGCATTGTTTATCGAAAAATGTCAGGAATGCTAGTTGGTCAATGATGAGCACCAACATCCTTTAGGATTGTTGCAGCGATTACCCATTCCGAAATGGAAGTGGGAGGTCATTAGTGTGGATTTTATCACAGGTCTACATAAGAGTAAAAAGAAAACTTATTCTATATTTGTAGTAGTTGACAAATTGTCAAAAGAAACACACTTCATTCCAATGAAGTCGACCTACAAGGTAGTACCCATTGTCGATATCTTCTTGAAGGATATATTTAGATTGCACGGGATACCCAAGGAATTTATCTCAAATAGAGATACTATGTTTACCAAGAAATTTTGGAGATTCTTATTCTTCAGATTAGAGACACAGTTGAACTTTAGTACTGCTTACCACCCGCAGACAGATGGGAAAATAGAATAGGTAAACCAGATTGTAGAGGACATGCTTAGGATGATGTCATGAACAACCTCACCAATGTGAAATTTACCTGCACCTTGTAGAATTTGTGTATAACAATAGATACCAGACTTCTGCCAAGATGAGTCCCTTTGAGGTACTCTATAAATGGAAGTGTAGAACATCGGTTACTTAGGATAACCCAGTGGATCGACTCATGTTAGGGCCTAACTTACTAAAATACTTGGAATGATTAGTTACCAAGGTCCAGCTAAACTTTAAAGAAGTGCAAGATCGCCATAAAAGCTACGCGGAGAAGAAAAGAAAAGATAAATATTATCAAATATGTGACCATGTTTACTTGAAAGTAAAAGCAAAGTGAAGCTCCTTGATCTTGGGAAGGTGTGGTAAGTTAGAACCTAGATTTTGTGGACATTTTGAGATACTAACCAAGAGAGGGCTAGTGGCTTATGAACTAGCATTACCCACTCACATAAGAGTCCATAATGATTTCCATGCATCCTTATTGAAGAAATATGTTTATGATACAAAACATATGATTGATTGGTCCTTATTACAGATGGAACATGAAGGGGAGTTTGTCCTTGAACCTACTAGACAAGAGAGAGGTGCAGCTCAGGAAGCGCACCATGGTCCAGTTGAAAGTGCAATGGAAGCATATTTTGAGGTCGATGAGGCTACTTGGGAGAATGAAGCCACCATGAAAAAGGATTACCCTACCTTGTTTCATGATTCCATTCTCAGTCCCTAAAACACCAAGGACGGTGTTTTTCTAAGCGGGGAGGGATGTAATATCCCTAATTTTGGCCTAACACTTATCGCCATAAGCCCCATTGATTATGATGTTACTTTGATGTTTGGTTGGTATATTGGGTCTAAGACCCCACTGCATATGAACATGATGATTTGTTTAATATATTGGGTGTAAGCCAATTACATATGTTTTATGAATGATTTCATGATTCCAAGCCAATGCACCATTGAAAGCAGTGGTGTTGTCACCATTTTATCAATACCCAACATATTAACAAAAAAAAGAGTCTCTAATAAATCACCACGAACACAATATTAACACTATCAACCAAAGTATTCATTTACAGAGCTGGACCACACCAGTCTCGGCCTGAAGGCGCCAAACCCAACAAAAACCCCAAATCATATACGCATCTCTAGATTCTTTACATTAATTATAGGAAAACCATATTTAGTCGCAACCCTAAAAACCCAAACCATGTTCTCATCCAAATGACGAGCTTCACGCTCTATCAAACACAACCACACACAAAGGAACGAGTTTTAAAGATGTTTATAAATAGGGCTTACCCATGAAGGGTAATGCGTCGACCACTTGGAAGACCACAACCCATGCAATGAAGGCCTTGCAACATGCAAAACCAAGAACAAAGGATGAGGAGTATGCCAAACCTCCAAACGAAAACAACAAATAAATAAGTGTTGCAAAACCAGAACGAAGGACAAACCTTCAAAGCGCAGCTGACCTCCAGACCTCACGCCATGATACAAACCAGAGAGCCAAACAAAGATTACCCACTAAAAACGCAAATGACTCATACCTCCACGATAGTCCAAGCTTAAGGCTTGAGACCCCCATTTCCCAACGCGCATTAACTCTGCCACCATTTCCACCATTACGTGATTTCCAAACCCTAAGACTATAATTCATACAACTCCAAAACGTGTTGGGACAAATAATTACAACGTAATTCTTAAACCCCAACGATGGTATCATGAACTGAGGATAAAGCTATAAATCATGGCATATGTAATATGCCATGAATGGCTTAATACTTTCCTTCAACATTGTATACAAGAACCTTAATTAACATAGGGATACGATTCAATATCATAATCCTTATACCATACAAAATAAACCATATCAAAGTCAAGTACATGTTTAACCTAAATCAAGGTCTTAAGACCATAAGTAATAATGGCAACCAGTGTAAACATAGGTACAATTAAACCCAACCTTTCATAAACAACAACACCAACAACCATAATAAGAATCACTAAGTTAGGACTATAGGTATGTTCGTCATCTAAGCTCTGAGGTAGTCGAGCATAGGCAGTATGTCTTTGTTTCCCTATTATAGCCATTTTTCCGTCACCAAGTGCATCTGCACAAAACAAGAAGGAAATGCATTAGTTCAATAAGAAATAAATAAACCATGTAGTGACAAGTAAAACCAGTTATCTCTCCAGGTGTTTCTACAAGGGATACAAGTCTCGCCACTCCACCCCTTAACAATACAAGTTAAGTCACGATTTTCTATAAAACAATAATTAAACATTATAAACAATAAGTAAGCAAATGGTTGTACACACATGCATGTAAATACATGGTATGAAGCAATCAATAAACATCATAAACATTTATCTCTGATTCAAGCAACATAACCACAACATAGAATTACACTAATAACCACATCGGGGAAAACATCTAGCATCCAAATCACTTGCTCGAGAACCCTGAAGCCCGTTCATTGAACGACAAGGAAAAAATCCACTTAATGTTCCATCTCTTGCATTACCAAAATTCAATCCTTCCAATGGACATACTATTATATAGTATTTTTTCTAGAACTTGGTCATTTATGAGCTTCTTGCTCTTTAGCACTTAAGAAAGAGTTGTGGCCTATTTGGGGGAAGATGCCCGATGCACCTTGAGTTCTCACTCATCAGCTATGCAAAGATTCTTTAACAGGTATTTTTATTTATGTCTCCTTCAGTATACTTGTATTAATAAAAAAATAATTCATTACATTTGTTTTATTATTGACTTTCTATCAAAAATATTTAAAAAATAAAATAAAATATATTAAATTCTAGTGTCTTACCATACACAACAAAAACATAATACATTAATAATAATATATAAATTTGCTATAAACACAAGACATTTTTGGTTTGTAATATTCTTTGGTTTCTTTAAATAGTATAATAAAACGTGTTAGTAAATTAATAATTAATATAAAAGTAATTCTAATACTAAGCCTAGATAAGTGTATAAAACATATTATTAAATTAATATTTAATATAAAAGTAATTCTAATATTAAGCCGAGATAAGTCTATAAAATAGACCATTTAAGTGTAGGAAAAAAAGATTTGGGATAACATGTCAATTGATCTAGAAGTGATTCTAACGAACAAATCGACACTTTGAAAGCTTGTTTGGAATATCAGATATTCATAAATTCAAGTCATGCATTGCATTGTTCTGAACGGCGGCGCGGATTTGGATCACATGTTCAACATTATGTTCAATGTGTTAAATTCACTCAAACTCATCCACGTATTTTGCAGAGAAAATGATGATAGTCGTTATTGATGATGAATGTTCTACGTACTAAACATTTGGACATTCAATTTTTTACTATCCAGAAGTCATGATTTTGTAATATTTTCATAGCTGTAATGAGGTTTACAAGAAGTTGATGCGATGAAGCTGGTGTAATGAAGTGTTTTTTCAATGCAGAGAAGTTCTTTTCGTGAGGGTAAAGCTAAATTGTTCCGTGTGTTTTCTTCCTAATTTTTTTCCATCGCACCAACTACAAGAGAAATATCCTGTGTTCAATTAATTACGTTTTTTCTAAGTTAATTGAGTTTGTGTACAATTAATTACTTTTTTTCTAAGTTGATTGAGTTTACGTACTGTAGTAAAGGTGGAATTTTATTTTGAATGCAGAGAATGTAACAATATTGAAATGAACTATCGTCGATAACGTAGAGAACATTACAAGTCTCTAATTAATTATCAACGACACCGCACAGAAAATAGCAACATTGAAACGATACGGCAGAGAAAATAGCAAGCCTGAAAGGAATTATCAACGATTCAGTGGGAGAATGTCAAAGGTATATATCCATTTTAATACCTAATTTCATGGACTTCATCGACTAATTTCTGTGGGCTAGATTTTATTCATCTCTAGAATACTACGGCGCAGGTAGGGTGTGATAATTATTTTCTTGGGATGCATAGGCAATCCAAGGGCAAGAGCTTATAAATAGAGCCCGCCCAGAGACACTGAAATCAAACCACGCATTCGAAAAGAGTGAACTAGTTGAATTACTTGTGAGCGAGATGACTATCATAATGTTTACAGTGAATATTCATGCATGGCTTCTGCTTCTGCTCATTATTTTGAGCGGTAATCAGAATTTATACTCTTCTCACGCAGCGACAGCACCCTCGGGTAAGACCATGGGATCATATTGAAATCGCGTGTTTTTTATATATTTGATGAGATGATATGGTTGAATTCATGCCTTATTCTTTGTTTTCTGTGGGGTTATGTTGATTTACAGGTTTTCCGTTTAAGTTTATGAGTGTGGATGGCGAGAGCGCAGCTGCTAGAAAATATGATTACATTGTCGTTGGAGGAGGAACGGCAGGCTGCCCCTTGGCCGCAACGCTGTCTACCAAGTATTCAGTTTTGGTAGTGGAGAGGGGAGGATCTCCTTATGGAAATCCCGACATCGAGGACGCTGATGCTTTTGGAAAGGTACTGAGTGAGACCGACAATTACACTTCTGTAGCGCAGACGTTTGTTTCAGAGGATGGAGTGAGTAACGTTAGAGCCAGAGTTCTGGGTGGCGGAACTGCTATCAACGCTGGCTTCTACAGCAGGGCGAGCTCAGAATATGTTCGTAACGTGGGATGGGACGAGGATCTTGTAGAGGAGTCGTACGAATGGGTGGAAAAACAAAATGCATTCAAACCAGTACAGCTCACACCTTGGTCAGTGGCTATCAGAGATGGCCTCCTGGAATCCGGGGTTCTTCCGTACAATGGATATACGTTGGATCATTTAGATGGAACCAAGATCAGTGCCTCCACCTTCGACACCAAAGGCAAAAGACATACAGCAGCAGATCTTCTCAGGTCTGCCAATCCAGACAATATCGTAGTCCTTCTCAATGCTACCGTCAGCAGGATTCTCTTCAGTTCTTCAGGTAAATCATTTAAATACATGACATTGTTTCTGCGTTTTATACTTTTCCTAGAGATGCCTGATATTTCACAGCATTCCTTTGTAATTTGGAAATAATTTATAATCAAGATTGAACGAATAGATTTATATGCACTGTTTTGAGTATGAACTGGATCATGCAGAAACGAAGGATGGCTCCTCTGGGAAACCAAGGGCTAGTGGAGTTGAATTCATGGACCGCGATGGACGGTCTTATCAAGCTTTTCTGAATGAATCATCGAATTCCAGCGAGATAATCCTTACTGCAGGAGGCCTAGGCAGTCCCCAGCTGCTCCTCTTGAGCGGAATCGGCCCATCTGAACATCTTAAAGAATTCAATATTCCTTTAGTCCTACATCTGCCCTCCGTAGGGCAAAGGGTTCAAGACAATCCCCGTTCATCGGTAACCTGGCTATCTCACCAATACTACGCTATACAGGTAGTGGGCATTCTTAAAGCTTCTCAAAATTACATCGAGTCCCTGAGCAGCTTTGTAAACGGCACCCTATCCCCACCGGGCCCAAAGAAAGACAACGTTTATAGCGAAGTAATATTTGAGAAGCTGGCATTTCCGTTATCGAGGGGAGAGCTTCGGCTGCGCACCAGAGATCCTCGAGACAATCCATCTGTTCGATACAACTATTATTCTCACCCTCAGGACCTCGAGGGATGTGTGCATGGCGTGAGGGTCATCTCTAATCTCCTCAATTCACCGTCTCTGCGGAGATTTAATTCGAATTCATCTCATGAGTTCAACTTCACTGGGCAGCCGTTTCCAAAGAACATGTCGGATGATGCAGCCGTGGCTCAGATCTGCCGTAATACGTTGAACACAATCTGGCATTTCCATGGAGGGTGTGAAGTTGGGTATGTGGTTAACAAGAGATATGAGGTCAACGGAGTCGAGAGTCTCAGGATTGTGGATGCCTCAACGTTCACAGACGGCCCTGGAACAAACCCACAGTCCACCACTATGATGCTGGGCAGGTAATCAAATACAAATATTCTTAAATTTTCAGTTAGGTTTCTATCACTCTTCTGTAACTCTCAGTATACACGTAGATTGCTACCATAAATAATGAAATTTGTACATGCAGGTACGTGGGAATGAAGATTCTTCAAGGATGGGCGTGATAAAAGAACCTCCGCATTCGAAAAATAAATTGTGTTGTAGATAGTTAAATTGTGTTGTAGGTTACGTCAATAACGAATCTCGAGAGCCACCTGGCAGAAGAAATGCTAATGTAGGCAATCGCTTTAATAAATAATCTCGAGATCCGCTGGGTATTCGCTTTACGTCAATAAAGATTCTCGAGCAGTCTATTCTCACTGCTTGAGTTAGGGGATCCATTTCATTTCAACCTCCAATGTACGAGTGCATCAATGTCAATTAATATCACATTTCATACTTAGTCGTGGAGCAATGAATTTGATCTCTCTTTGAAATATATTCAGGTTATTTTTTAATATAGATTTTTTACTCGTTATCTCGATTATTTAATATTTCACATGAATGGAGAAGCATGTTGTGTCATGGAAATAATATATATATAATTTAATATTAATTAATTGCAGTAATGAGTATCAATTGAATATGGTACACATCAAATTAATATAAATATATAATATTTTATTAAAGATGTAAATTTCTTATTGACCATTGATATGTTGTTTTTAAATGGTAATAATACAATGTACTAGTAAACAAGATAAATAGCTGCAATATAGTAAGTCCTTCCTTTTAATAGTAAAGAAAAAGAAGAAAATAAATAAATTAAAAGTCATAATGTGTTATTAATAACAAATTAGATGTCAAAGATTATGTTGTGTAAAATTCAAATAGATATAGTAATTGCTTAACTTAATCAAGTACTTTATGAACCATTTTTAATAAATTTTATTCATTAAAAAAATAGAAAAAATTTATATATAGTTTTATTTCAATAAAAAGAGAAAATATTACTATATAAATATTGTTATACAATTTGTTTTTTATAATTTAAAACGCAAGTTAATATGCAGTATGTTGTGTAATGCATATCATATGATTGAAATTTATGCCTGTGTAACTAGTCACAATAGTACAAGTGTGTGACAAAGAATACTAGTGTGTTTATACCACAACATGACTTCCCAAGTTTAATTTGTGCCAAATATTTTCTATTGTGATGTGCATCCAACACCAATACCTTTATGCTAACATGCATATCAAAGACAACAACCAAATCCACAAGTGAGTGCTTAAGCAAATTCTTAATAAATCTCTATCATCAATTCGATCAATCAATTATTCTTTGTCAAACTATCAACCCTTTCATTATCACCACTGAACCAAAGAAAGCCTGTTTAAACCTGAATCTCTATCATCAATTCGATCAATCAATTATTCTTTGTCAAACTATCAACCCTTTCATTATCACCACTAAACCAAAGAAAGCCTTTTTAAACCATAGCTCACCACTAGACCAAAGAAAGCCTTTTTAGACCATAGCTTAAAATGAGTTTTTATTTACACAAGACCTTAAAATGTTGAATAGGACCTTATTGGCCAAGTTAATTGAAGACCCACCCTTCCAAAAGAATCCTTATGAGTTGTGTTGATAGATGAAGGATCAACGCTCGAAAGAGTTAACCAAGGGCTTTATTGGGTGGTACCATAGTTCTTTAAGCGGTTGTTTTCTTTCAAATGTATGTTATGATCATTTAAACTATATGTTTTGGTTTAATCCGTCATTATGTTTGGCAAACCAAAATCTATTGCAACAAATCTTAGTCGAAGCAATCTTACATTGAAGCTACCAACCCACGTAAATGGTTTTTATAAAGAAAGAAAAGTAATAATAATGAATAATTTATCTTAGGAGGAATGACTCAAGGAATAACTCTATGAAAAAGGAAAAATATTCAAACTAGACCCTTCCTTACTTATTGTCCCTCCTACCCATTTTACCCGAAGAAACCGTCTCACCCGATTAGTTCTTAATGACTCGATTAAGGAATAAAGGTTCTTGGCCTAATAAGAAAATAAGAAAATGCATATGTTATCTGCTGCTCGATATAACTCAGGATTGCGTATGCATGCTCTAGAGAGATCTATGCTTAACGCACTCTGGTCTTATGCTTAGTCTTATGCTTAGCGTTCCTTGGTCTCTACGACTGGTGCTGCCTAGATAAGGCCTTTAATTCATGATTATTACATATAGCAAAGGCTTAATGAAAGGAGAGAGAATATAATCACTGAATGCATGATGTAATAACTGAATAGTTAAGACATGCATCATCGTAGTAACATGCATCCGTAGAAACAGCACCACAAACACCACTCACTTGATGACTCAGCTCAAACCAAAATCTATTGCGACAACAAAACCGTCCGCTCAAACCAAAATCTATTTGGACAACGAAACCGTCGGAGTTCTCTTCAATGCATGCATAGTCCAGAATACATTAGCATAATATATGTTAAAGAATCAATAATGCAATGATCAATGCCAAAGCGGTAACAATTTAGAGGACAGAGAGCAAGACCTAATGCTAGTGAACATGCAATGGTCGGATAAATAGTCGATGTTCTATTGCAGAGGAAGATGGCTTTAACCGTAACGGGAAATGTATGCCACTCTCGACTGAGTGATCCATCATTGGTTTATATACCCCACCTTCGTTGGGAGGTGCCACTAAATTAACTATGATTTGGTTTATTGCTTCCGGAGCCACAGGGGTAACAGTTTTCAGGAAATGGGAGACCAAAAGTAGTATTACCTGAGGTGGATAGATAATGGAGGATGTGTGCTATAGTATCACCTGGAGGGACTACAGTTCACCACATACAATTAGGGATTAGTGAGAAAGGAACGAGACAGGTGGCAGTGAACCAAGGCCCCATTGACCACCCACCCTAGATGGAGAAGTAGCTGAACCGATGCATAGAGAGTTGTATCATTGTATGAAGTGAACAGATGAAAACCTTGGCGGCATACACAGGCCTGGAATTTGATGTGGTACAAGAGGTATTTAACAAACTGGAACGTATTTGACATCTAAGATTATGGGTCACACGTCACCATCTACTTGTGAGAGAAAATGTAGACCGTCAATTTGACTTCCAGTGGTGTCCATCAAACGTCAAAAATGCTAGCACCTGCAATGCTAATACCTAATGGCTGCAAGCATGGTGCTTGGAAAGTTGGAAATTTGGCATGAGACGGTAGTTTACCAGCAACTTAATTTAATGAAAAATTGAATAAGCCTTGGCATTAATGGCATGGTTTAAAACTCAAGACTAGTGCAATTAAGACTTGTGCAATTAAACAATGTTATGCTTGTAGTAAGTGAGCAAATTAATGGAATTAATCGCTTGGAACTTGGAGTTGGTATCTTGGTTTGGTAGTCGCAAGCTGCTAATTGTTGCTAAGAGTTAGAGGCTCTCATTTCAAACAGTATCAGAGGTAGAACAATTGTTTTCCTGGTTCACCAAGTAAGATCCATGGAACCCCTCCCACATGATTCTAAATACCTCCTCGTCCTGGTGAAAGGTGGCCACCACCAAACTTGGCTCTAAATACCGCCCAACAAGATATAACTGTGACGAGTGGAGGTTTAAAAACTTGGCTCTAAATACCGCCCAACAAGATATAACTGTGACGAGTGGAGGTTTAAATAGTATGGAGGAGGACTCAAGAATTTCGAATCTTCAATAGGAACTTGATTCTCATTTATGAGGTTCATAGCCTAGAGTAGATGTGTAGTTTCCTGACTCTAGAGTGTTGAGTGACGAGCAAGGGGAGTTGAAGTCTCGTGAGTTTGGGCACACGAGGTTGGAGAAGCTTGAAGACCTTGAGGCCCAAACTCACGAGGTTGGAGAAGCTTGAAGACCTTGAGGCTGGACTCTAGTGGAAAGAGGTTTCTTTGTGGTGCCACATACATTAAATGAATGATCAATGCCATCTTAACTTGTTACATTTATACTAGCAACAACCACATTAAATTAATTAATGTGACTGAATACGTTGATAGGGGTAAATTTAAGCACATACTATAGCGGAAAACATTAATATAAAAAGTATGTGCCTAAATTTACGCCTATCGACGTATTCAGACACATTAATTAATTTAATGTGGTTGTTGCTAGTAACAATGAGCGCATGGACATATCTACAAAATATTAATAGCAATAATAATGTTTATTTAATTATTCAAATATATAATAATAAATATAAATAATTATTATAAAAAGTATTAATGAGAGTAATATTGTTTATTTAATTATTATAATATAAATAATAAATATAATTAATTATTATAATTAAATTTATTAAAATTGAAATTTAATACCTTTACACTTAATTATTTTAATATCCATTTGGATTTAAATAAATGTCTCTTTTAATATATTTATACATTATATTATTTAAAATAATAAATAATGTATGCCAATATTACAACAAGTTAATAATCCATATTAATTTATGAATCTTGAATATAAATATAGTATAGTTTGGAGATATTTTTTCCTATTGAGAAACAATTAATTTAGTAAAAATGTGTTTCTTATTTATAAAAATATATTATAATATTTTAGATAATAACAAAATAGTAATAACATTGGTTAGGTAAGTGTAATTAATATTAGGAAACAATTCATGTATTAATAATTTTGTTTTTAACATACATTGTAATATATTATAATATTTTGGATAACAGTAAAATTTTAATAATTATAGTTAGTCAATGTTTTATTACATATGAATATTAAATACAATATAGTATTTAATTAAAATAACTCGAATAAAGTAATAAATGTGAGGAAGATGTGACATCACATCCTTGCAAAGTGTTTGAATGTCACATAGCCTTTGTTTAATCTCACAATTTGTCAATTATATTGGGGAATGGAAGCATTCAAATAGTATGTAGGCATTGACAAAGGTTTGTGATAATTGTCATTGGAAATGTGAGAGTGGAATGTTAGCGTTTAAAATCAAAATTTAATATGTGGTGGAAAGGTTTTATTAGATTCTAATAGTCCATAAGTTCTCTAATTGCCATGTTGCATTATGGCTATGTTGAATAATGTGGTAATAAAATTGTAATAATTGTAATTAGCTGAGGGTAATTAATGTGTTATTACATAGTAATATTCAATACAATATATTATTTTAGATCTTAATAAAACAATATTAAAAATAGTTAAGTAAAATTATAAAATATTTTTATAATAACTGTATTTAAGTACAATGATAAGAAATTAATATTACTATATTATATTATTTTATTGTGAATGTCAAACTAATATTTTAGATCTTAATAAAATAATATTAAAAATAGTTAATAATATAATTTGAGTATAATGAGTTTAATTTTAATAGTACTATATTCTATTGTTTTATTGAGAATATTAAACTAATATAATATAGTATTCAATTAAAATAACTCAAATAAAGTAATAAATCAATATAACAACCATACAAAGAAAATATTAATATTTAACAATACTAATGTATTTTATTATTTTATTGTCAAAATATGGTTATTAGTTAAAGTATTGACATGAAAGGAATAAAATATAGTATTTAATAATGAAAATAATTGTATTAAAGTAACAATAAAATAATAACATGATTTTTATAATATATTATTTCACATGTTAATAAAATAATATTAATAATAGCTAAATAAGCATAATTAAATAATATTTTTATAATAATACTATGTATTAATAATGAACATATGTTCATTATTATTAGAATGTATATGATCAATGTCACAATGCAACATAAAATATGTCACGAAGATGTGACATCAAATCGTTGCAAATTGTGTGAATGTCACATAGCCTTTGTTTCACTTCATAATCTGACAAATACATTGGGGAATGCAAGCATTCAAATAGTATGTAGGAGGTTGACAAAGGGTTATGATAATTGTCATTGAAAATGTCACACTCCAACGTTAGCATTTAAAATCAAAATTTGCTATGTCGTGGAAAGGTTTTATTAGATTCTACTAGTGCAAAAGTTTTGTAATTGCCATGTTGCATTATGGCTATGTTGAGTAATGTGGTAATGTGACAATATGTAAGTCATTGTAATGTTGCACAATGATTAGGTGTAGTGATATTTTCAATTGTTAATTCTGTTTTGACATAAATGAAGGGTTGTGCTCAATTGCGTCATTTATGTACGAATATATTGTATTATGGTTATGTTAATTAATGTGGTTGATTACATTACAACATTAAAAGTAATTTAATAAGTCAAATATATGGGATGATGCACAATCATGGACTCCTTTAAAGACACTTTAGATACCACATAATACTAGAATAAACGGAAAACTCCGATTTTAGGTGACAATTAGGGGTACTTCCCTAACTTATTTGAAGATGAAGTAAAATGAGAAAAGATAGGAAATTGAATCAGCTTTCATAATATATAGCATTTGTGTAGAGAAAATGTGTGTAAATGATTATAAAATTAGTTTCTGTGAAAGTGGATTTTTTAATTTTCAGCACATCTTAACATATATGTTTGTGTGGGTGCAGCAATATATGAGGTAAATGATGTCAATTTGGGATAAAGGACATATGGGCCTAGTGCAACACTATTTATTCATAATTTTTCATGAATTTGTTTTTTATTATTAATTATTGAAGTCGAAAAAGCTTGAAATTAAAACCTTATGTACAGGTGCAATACTTTACCGGAAAAAATTAATGAAATCCTTGATTTCTAAATATAAGATCATAGAGCTTGATCTCGTCTAGTGCACCATATAGTTTTATTGGGAAATGGTGATGGAAATCAAAAGTTATATAACAAACAATCGATGATGTATTTTTTAAAACTGGCGTGTGTCATTTAGAAAAATAATTATAAATAAATAAAACATAGTTTTGAAGGAAGAAATCACATATTTAGAATTGTAAGATCGTACTCTACAATATCCTAGATTTTCATAAAAAAATATTGTGTATGTCATATCAAAACATGCCATCTAAACTGAGCATATTGATAGAGTTATAAAAAATAAGCAATAACCCTGGTTTATTTATCCTAGCCAATAGGTTCAGTGTTTCGAAGCTATTTTCGAACCTAATGCCAAACCTTATTCCCGCCAATTATTTTAATTTTAAAATAACGCATATGCGTTATAGCTTATTCATATCACATATGCGATATGAATAAGCTATAATGCATATGTGTTATTACATTATAGTTTATTCATATCGCATATGCGATATAACGTATATGCGATATGAATAAGCTATAACGCATGTGCGCTATAGCTTATTCATATCACTTATGCGATATAACGCATATGCAATATGATAAAGCTATAACGCATATGCATTTTTTCTTAAATAATTTGGTTTTGTCATAATGCATCATTGTTCATCACCCTCATCATCATCATCATCACCACCCTCATCCTCATCATCATCATCATCATCATCATAATCACCCTCATTCTCATCATCATCATCATAGTCATCATCCTCCTCCTCCTCATCATCATCATCATTGTTCATCATCATTGTCATCATTGTCATCATCATCATCATCCTCATCGTCATTATCATCATCATCATCAACATCCTCATCATCATCATCATCATCATCATCATTCTCATCATCATCCTCCTCCTCCTCATCATCATCATCACCCTCATCCTCTTCATCATCATCATGGTCATCATGGTCACCATCGTNCATCATCATAGTCATCATCCTCCTCATCATCACCATCATTGTTCATCATCATCTTCATCGTCACCCTCATCCTCATCATCATCACCATCCTCATCATCACCCTCATCATCATCATCACCCTCATCCTCATCCTCATCCTCATCATCATCATCATCATCATCATCATCATCATCATCATCATCATCATCACCCTCATCCTCATCATCATCATCATAGTCATCAACCTCCTCCTCATCACCATCATTGTTCATCATCATCTTCATCGTCACCCTCATCCTCATCATCATCATCACCCTCATCCTCATCATCATCATCACCACCCTCGTCCTCATCATCATCATCATGGTCATCATCATCATCATCATCATCATCACCCTCATCCTCATCATCATCATCATCACCATCATCATCCTCATCCTCATCATCATTGTTTATCACCCTCATCATCATCATCATCACCATCCTCATCATCATCACCCTCATCCTCCTCCTCATCATCATCACCCTCATCCTCATCATCATCATCATCCTCATCATAATCATCATCATCATCACCCTCATCCTCATCATCATCACCATAGTCATCATCCTCCTCATCATCACCATCATTGTTCATCATCATCTTCATCGTTGCCCTCATCCTCCTCCTCCTCATCATCACTCTCATCCTCATCATCATCATCATGTTCATCATCATCACCCTCATCCTCATCATCCTCATCATCATCATCATCCTCATCCTCATCAGCATCATCATCATCATGACCCTCATCCTCATCAGCTTCATCATGGTCATCATCATTATCATCATCATCATCACCCTCATCCTCATCATCATCATCATAGTCATCATCCTCCTCATCATCACCATCATTGTTCATCATCATCACTCTCATCCTCCTCCTCATCATCATCACCCTCATCGTAATCATCATCATCACCCTCATCGTAATTAGCTTCATCGTCACCCTCATCCTCATCATCATCATCACCCTCATCCTCCTTCTCCTCCTCCTCATCATCACCCTCATCCTCATCATCCTCATCCTCATCATCATCATCATCATCATCATCATCATCCTCATCCTCATCCTCGTCATCCTCATCATCATCACCCTCATCCTCATCACCATCATCATGGTCATCATCGTCATCATCATCATCATCACCCTCATCCTCATCCTCATCATCATCATCCTCATCCTCATCCTGATCCTCATCCTCATCATCATCATCATCACCCTCATCCTCATCAACTTCATCATGCTCATCATCATCATCATCATCATCATCATCGTCCTCATCCTCATCATCATCATCGTCAACCTCATCATCATCATCACCCTCATCCTCCTCCTCCTCATCACCACCCTCATCCTCATCATCATCATCATGGTCATCATCATCATCATCGTCTTCGTCGTCATCCTCCTCATCCTCATCATCATCATGATCATCATCACCCTCATCCTCATCATCTTCATCATGGTCATCATCATCATCACCATCATCATCCTCATCCTCATCCTCATCATCATCATCGTCAACCTCATCATCATCATCACCCTCATCCTCCTCAGCATCATCATCACCCTCATCATCATCACCATCATCATCATCATCCTCATCCTCATCATCATCATCATCATCACCCTCATCCTGATCAGCTTCATCATGGTCATCATCATCATCATCATCAGCAACAGTAGCACAGTAATCATCCTCATCCTCATCATCTTCAACCTCATCATCATCATCACCCTCATCCTCCTCCTCATCATCACCCTCATCCTCATCCTCATCATCATCATCATCACCCTCATCCTCATCATCATCATCATGGTCATCATCATCATTATCATCGTCATCATCACCCTCATCCTCCTCCTCCTCATCATCACCATCATCCTCATCCTCATCCTCCTCCTCATCATCATCACCCTCATCCTCCTCCTCATCATCACCATCCTCATCCTCATCCTCATCATCATTGTTCATCACCCTCATCCTCACCATCATCATCATCTTCATCGACACCCTCATCCTCATCATCATCACCATCCTCACCATCCTCATCATCCTCATCATCATCATTATCCTCATCCTCATCCTCATCATCATCATCACCCTCATCCTCATCATCATCATCATCATCACCCTCATCCTCCTCCTCCTCCTCCTCATCATCATCCTCATCCTCATCATCATTGTTCATCACCCTCATCCTCACCATCATCATCATCTTCGTCGGCACCCTCATCTTCCTCATCATCATCATAGTCATCATCCTCGTCATCATCACCATCATTGTTCATCATCATCTTCATCGTCACCATCATCCTCATCATCATCATCATCATCGTCATCATCATCATCATCCTCATCATCATCATCATAGTCATCATCCTCCTCATCATCACCATCATTGTTCATCATCATCTTCATCGTCACCGTCATCCTCATCCTCACCATCACCCTCATCCTCATTATCATCATCATGGTCATCATCATCGTCGTCATCATCATCATCACCCTCATCCTCATCCTCATCATCATCATCATCATAATCATCCTCATCCTCATCATCATTGTTCATCACCCTCATCCTCACAATCATCGTCACCCTGATCCTCATCATCATCACCATCCTCCTCCTCCTCCTCCTCCTCCTCCTCCTCCTCCTCCTCATCATCATCATAATTCTCATCCTCATCATCATCATCATGGTCATCATCATCATCATCATCATCATCACCCTCATCCTCATCAGCATCATCATGGTCATCATCATCATCATCATCACCATCATTGTTCATCATCATCTTCATCGTCACCATCATCCTCATCATCATTACCGTCCTCATCATCATCACCCTCATCATCATCATCATCTTCATCATCATCACCCTCATCCTCATCATCATCATCATCACCATCATTATCATCATCATCATCATCATCCTCATCATTGTTTATCACCCTCATCCTCATCATCATCACCATGATCATCATCATCATCACCCTCATCGTCATCATCATCATGATAGTCATCATCCTCCTCATCATCACCATCATTGTTCATCATCATCTTCATCGTCACCATCAATGATCATCATCACCATCCTCATCATCATCATCATCATCATCATCATCACCCTTATCCTCATCATCATCATCATAGTCATCCTCCTCCTCATCATCATCATCATCACCCTCATCCTCATCATCATCATCATGGTCATCATCATTATCGTCATCATCATCGTCACCCTCATCCTCATCATCATCATCATCACCCTCATCCTCATTATCATCATCATGGTCATCATCATCATCGTCATCATCATCGTCACCCTCATCCTCATCATCATCATCATCATCATCATGCTCATCCACATCATCATTGTTCATCACCCTCATCCTCACCATCATCGACACCCTCATCCTCATCATCATAACCATCCTCCTCCTCCTCATCATCATCATAATCCTCCTCCTCCTCCTTCTCATCATCATCATCACCCTCATCCTCCTCATCATCATCATGGTCATCATCATCATCATCATCATCATCATCATCACCCTCATCCTCATCATGTTCATCACAGTCATCATCGTCCTCATCATCACCATCATTGTTCATCATCATCTTCATCGTCACCATCATCCTCGTCATCCTCACCATCCTAATCATCATCATCATCATCATCATCATCATCATCACCCTCATCCTCATCATCATCATCATAGTCATCATCCTCCTCATCATCACCATCATTGTTCATTATCATCTTCATCGTCACCCTCATCCTCATCCTCATCATCATCATCATGGTCATCATCATCATCGTCATCATCATCATCATCCTCATCCTCATCCTCATCATCCTCATTCTCATCATCATTGTTCATCACCCTCATCCTCACCATCATCAACACCCTCATCCTCATCATCATAGACACCTTCACCCTCATCCTCATCATCATCATGCTCATCGACACCCTCATTGTTCATCACCCTCATCCTCATGATATAGAAAAATGTAAATTGCATATGTTCATTGAGCACTAAATCGCATATGCAATATATCTCATATGCACTAAATCGCATATGCGATATATTGCATATGCGTTATGGAAAACATGTAAAAACCTGCCCGTTCATTAAAAGATGGAATTCAATATCACGTATGCGATATATTGGAGGTGCGTTATATCGCATATGCAATATGTGTTTTATAGAAAATGTTGGTTGGTGTTGTGTGGGCCAGGTTTATTGTATCAAAAGACATAATTCGTCTAAACCCACGCACAGAGAACTGTTCAACATGCAATTTTTTATCATTAGTTACATAATTCCATAGTTTTGTACAGGTTTGGGTGGATTTCAATGGGGAATGTACGTAATAGAGGATGAAAGTTAGCAAGGAAGGTGCTTACACCAGAAGAAGAAGAAAATAAAAAACAAAAAAAAAGAGAAGATTCAAGAAATTGTCGGCATTCATTACATGAGCAAATAGTTCCCATTCCCCCTCAACAAATACTTGACGTAGAGGCTAAGGAAGATAATGCAACATTAAAGGAAGCTGGTTATACGGAAGTTGATATTATTGATCCATTAGTAAACGGACAATCTTGTGAAGAGTTCAATCATTATGTTACTCCCAATGCAAATGTGACTCAGCAACAACCATGTTCGATGGTTCAATCTCCTAATCGAAGTTGTGAGCCGGTAGTGGATGTAAACTTTACTCCAGCATTTCAAATGGCAACAAATTTGCATCAAAACGAAAGAGAACTCCTAAACAAATACAAGTGGACGAGAGCGGATTGACTTCCACGGAAGGTAAGGGGGTTAAATGCACTATCCTTCATCATTATTCTCAAATAATGAGACAATATTTTGATAACAAATCTGAAGCCGGTAAATTCCAATTGTTTTTAGCTTTGCTTAAATCTAGAAATATGGCAACTGTTAGAAGAAATTTAGGCATAACAACAATGAAGAATATCGAATCAAGTAATCGAATTGTTAAATCTCTTGCTGCTGCATTCACATCAATTGGTAAAAAAAATCGTTCACAACACTGTAATGTGGCTCGTCGTGTATTCGCTGAATCAATTGTATGTAGATCCACAAGACAACGTCGTTTACTTAAATGCACATCACAAATTGTGCCTTTACATCCAAAGACACTTAAAAAAGATTCAATAAGAAGAGACAACCTTGATGTAGAGGGACAAATGTAAACATTATGGGCATTCAGCGGTAGGTTGCCCCGCAAAGAGATAAAGTTAGTCGAAGCAGTGAACGGCCTAGTGCAAACGTTTTGGCATGATAACACTAGGCCTTCTTCTAACATGAAGGATGTGTTAAAACATTGTAGTCCAATGGTGTGCACCTGTCATGGGAGAACAAGCAACAAGGAAACACTTAGTGCGAAGAATATTATGGGAGGTGACAAATGTGGACCAATCACAAACACCTTGGGTGAACACAGTGCATGGAACTCGATAGTTTCATTCAATTAGAAGCTCAGACAACTTGGCCCTACAAATTTCGACAAGATTGAAGGCTTGCTTTTGCAATTCCTGTAGCATCGGTGAATGGGATGATTGTGAGCATACAGATACCATTAATACATGGGATCGAGTGACACTTGGCACCAATTTCAACGGGGTTAATGAAATAGACCATTTGGAAGATGATCAGACACATATTTCTACAAACTATGATCACATATCGAATCTCATACAAGCAGGTACATGAGTAGTACCTAAATAAGAAAATGCTTTTATGTATTGTTTACTCAAACTATGTAGAATTTAATTTATGTAGAAATTAGAAATGCAAGACCTTATTTACAAAATGTATTGTTAACTCGACCTATTTCCTTTCACAGGTCAGATATATGCAATGGTTTCCCCAAAAAATAATTAATGGGGTTCTGATTATTGTTTGGCACGTTTCTTAGAGGAGAAACAAACCCTTTCTATAACCTGATACAGATGATGAAAATATTGAATTCCCAACCAGATCGATGGTTATAAAAGGGGAGTACTTGACACTTGCAGCACAACAGAAAAGGAAGGGTGGGTATGTATATCGGGATTATAGACCAGGAGCTATTGTATACCACTTCACCAACCTAATAGTTGGTATAAACATCAAGTTGCGCACACTTGGTCACAAAAATAGGTCACATGTACGATACTTGCTACCTCATATAGACCACGAAAGATTGATGGACACCATCGGCACCAGAGATGATCCGGATGGCCTACTTGTATGAGTGCATTGTTAGGTGTGTTATTTAACCTTTAAAGTGAATTCTGAAGCACAATTTCCATTATTTAGCCTTACTTTATTCCCAATGTAATAAACCTGTGATTGACAGATACCATTCAGAGACATAATATTATTCAGAGGATACTGGACACTATAAACACGATCGTACAACCTTGGGTGAGTTATCTATAAATCATGTTTGCACGTTTTCATTGGGTTCTCTTTTCTTTCTTATGATGTTACTAATGTCTAGCCTTTCGTGTGCCTAGGATACAAACACCATCTACGACACATTGGAGGTGCCAGGAATGGTGTCTTTAGACACCACCAAATAGAGTTCGGAAAATAACAAGCTCTCAAGTTGTTGAAATTACATTTCTTGATGTTTTTAGTTTAATATACATTTAATTACGTTGCCATGTACAAATAGGAAACCAACTAGGCTTTCATGAACACCAATTTGCATGCACTAACTAGGGTTGACAAGGTATGAGATGGAACTAGGGTTTAGTGAGCAATTTGCAAGATAAGAGGGGAAACCAAAAACACATGATCACCAATACTTGCATGCACCAACTATGCTTTCATGAACACCAATTTGCATGCACCAGCTAGGGTTGACAAGGTATGAGATGGAACTAGGGTTTAGTGAGCAATTTGCAAGTTAAGAGAGGGAACTAGAAACACATGATCACAAATACTTGGATGCACCAACTAGGCTTTCATGAAAACCAATTTGCATGCTCCAACTAGGTTTGACAAGGTATGAGATGGAACTAGGGTTTTGTGAGCAATCATGCAAATTAGGAGAGGGAACTAGAAACACATGATCACCAATACTTGCATGCACCAACTAGGCTTTCATGAACACTAATTTGCATTCTCCAACTAGGGTTGACAAGGTATGAGATGGAAGTAGGGTTTAGTGAGCAATCATGCAAGTTTAGTTATGACCTAATGAACCAGTTTAATACTCTGGGCCGCTGGTATTAGAGACCCCTCTGCAAATATTTCATGTAAGTCTTGTTGTTACATAATCCAAGAATTCAAGTATTGTGTTATTCAAGATATAGCTTCTTTTGTTGCAATTACTATCCAAGTAGTGGTAACACTGCAGTCAGTTTCTTCTAGCAGAGGTAGGAATTCACGTTCCTTCTTAATCATTATTTTAACCAGCGATAACCATGATTTTTTGTTAAATCACACATAGCCATACCTACATGAAAGTATTAGTAAAAGTATACATGGGTTTGTAATTATATTATTCATGTTTATCTTTTCATATAGATGGTATAATGTTCCTGTGAATATTGAGTTATTTGGCATAGGTTGCAAAATTGAAAATATCATATAATTTGTGGTAATTGTTATGGTCACTTTATTCAATTATAATTATTAAGTTATAAAACTTGTTTGGAAGACACTATAATTCTCTTAACATTTAAAAGTTCTATGGATGTTAATCTTTTTAACCAAATTTTCTATATTGACTAAAAAAATTTGCAAAGATCATAGTATTTTATCTGCTTTTATCTATTGGGGTATTTTGATGAGATGGAGCTGCCTTATCTCATGTTCTTAAAAGATGTATATTATAAGATGTATATTTGTTTTCATGTTCTTATAATATGTATATTTGGTTTCTTTCAAATAAAGTGAGGCCGGTGGTGGAGCTGCCTTGTTTCATGTTCTTATAAGATGTATATTTGGTTTCTTTCCAAGGTATGACATGGAACTAGGGTTTAGTGACCAATTTGCAAGTTAAGAGAGGTAACTAGAAACACATGATCACCAATACTTGCATGCACCAACTAGGCTTTCATCAACACCAATTTGCATGCTCCAACTAGGGTTGACAAGGTATGAGATGGAACTAGGGTTTCGTGAGCAATCATGCAAGTTATGAGAGGAAACTAGAAACAAATGATCACCAATACTTGCATGCACCAACTAGGATTTCATGAACACCAATTTGCATGCTCCAACTAGGGTTGACAAGGTATGAGATGGAACTAGGGTTTAGTGGGTAATCTGCAAGTTAAGAGAGGGAACTAGAAACACATGATCACCAATACTTGCATGCACTAACTAGGATTTCATGAACACCAATTTGCATGTTCCAACTAGGGTTGACAAGGTATGAGATGGAACTAGGGTTCAGTGAGAAATTTGCAAGTTAAGAGAGGAAACCAGAAACACATGATCACCAATACTTGCATGCACTAACTAGGCTTTCATGAACACCAATTTCCATGCTCCAACTAGGGTTGACAAGGTATGAGATGGAACTAGGGTTTAGTGAGCAATTTGCAAGTTATGAGAGGGAACTAGAAACACATGATCACCAATACTTTCATGCACTAACTAGGAATTCATGAACACCAATTTATATGCTCCAACTAGGGTTCACAAGCTATGAGATGGAACTACCTGGTTAGTGAACAATTTGAAAGTTAAGAGAGGGAACTAGAAACACATGATCACCAGTACTTGCATGCACCAACTAGGCTTTCATGAACACCAATTTGCATGCTCCAACTAGGGTTCACAAGGTATGAGATGGAACTAAGGTTTTGTGACCAATTTGCAAGTTAAGAGACGGAACTAGAAACACATGATCACCAATACTTGCATCCACTAACTAGGCTTTCATGAACACCAATTTGCATGCCCCAACTAGGGTTGACAAGGTATGAGATGGAGCTAGGGTTTAGCAAGCAATTTGCAAGTTAGGATAGGGAACTAGAAACACATGATCACCAATACTTGGATGCACCAACTAGGCTTTCATGAACACCAATTTGCATGCACACCAACTAGGGTTGACAAGGTATGAGATGGAACTGGTGTTTAGTGAGCAATTTCCAAGTTAAGAGAGGGAAATAGAAACACATGATCACCAATAATTGCATGCACCCACTAGGCTTTCATGAACACCAATTTGCATGCTCCAACTAGGGTTGACAAGGTGTTAGATGGAACTAGGGTTTGGTGAGCAATCATGCAAGTTAGGAGAGGGAACTAGAAACACATGATCACCAATACTTGCATGCACCAACTAGGCTTTCATGAACAACAATTTGCATGCTCCAACAAGGGTTGACAAGGTATGAGATGGAACTAGGGTTTGATGAGCAATTTGCAAGTTAAGAGAGGGAACTAGAAACATATGATCACCAATACTTGCATGCACCAACTAGGCTTTCATCAACACCAATTTGCATGCTCCAACTAGGGTTAACAAGGTATGAGATGGAACTAGGGTTTGGTGAGAAATCATGCAAGTTAGGAGAGGGAACTAGAAACACATGATCACCAATACTTGCATGCACCAACTAGGATTTCATGAACACCAATTTACATGCTCCAACTAGGGTTGACAAGGTATGAGATGGAATTAGGGTTTGATGAGCAATTTGCAAGTTAAGAGAGGGAACTAGAAACACATGATCACCAATACTTGCATGCACCAACTAGGCTTTCATGAACACCAATTTGCATGCTCCAACTAGGGTTCACAAGGTATGAGATGGAACTAGGGTTTTGTGAGCAATTTGCAAGTTAAGAGAGGGAACTAGAAACACATGATCATTAATACTTGCATGCACTAACTAGGATTTCATGAACACCAATTTGCATGCTCCAACTACGGTTGACAAGGTATTTGATAGAACTAGGGTTTAGTGACCAATTAGCAAGTTAGGATAGGGAACTAGAAACACATGATCACCAATACTTGGATGCACCAACTAGACTTTCATGAATAGAAATTTGCATGCACACCACCTAGGGTTGACAAGGTATGATATGAAACTAGGGTTTAGTGAGAAATTTGCAAGTTAAGAGAGGGAACTAGAAACACATGATCACCAATACTTGCATGCACCAACTACGCTTTCATGAACACCAATTTGCATGCTCCAACTAGGGTTGACAAGGTGTGAGATGGAACTAGGGTTTGGTGAGCAATCATGCAAGTTAGGAGAGGGAACTAGAAACACATGATCACCAATACTTGCATGCACTAACTAGGCTTTCATGAACACCAATTTGCATGCTCTAACTAGGGTTGACAAGGTATGAGATGGAACTAGGGTTTGATGAGCAATTTGCAAGTTAAGAGAGGGAACTAGAAACACATGATCACCAATACTTGCATGCACCAGCTAGGCTTTCATGAACACAATTTTGCATTCTCCAACTAAGGTTGACAACGTATGAGATGGAACTAGGGCTTGGTGAGGAATCATTCAAGTTAGGAGAGGGAACTAGAAACACATGATCACCAATACTTGCATGCACCAAGTAGGCTTTCATGATCACCAATTTGCATGCTCCAACTAGGGTTGACAAGGTATGATATGGAACTAGGGTTTGATGAGCAATTTGCAAGTTAAGAGAGGGAACTAGAAACACATGATCACCAATACTTGCATGCACCAACTAGGCTTTCATGAACACCAATTTGCATGCTCCAACTAGGATTCAAAAGGTATGAGATGGAACTAGGGTTTTGTGAGAAATTTACAAGTTAAGAAAGGGAACTAGAAACACATGATCACCAATACTTGGATGCACTAACTAGGCTTTCATGAACACCAATTTGCATGCTCCAACTAGGGTTGACAAGGTATGAGATGGAACTAGGGTTGAGTGAGAAATTTGCAAGTTAGGATAGGGAAATAGAAACACATGATCACCAATACTTAGATGCACCAACTAGGCTTACATGAACACCAATTTGCATGCACACCAACTAGGGTTGACAAGGTATGAGAGGGAACTAGGGTTTAGTGAGAAATTTGCAAGTTAAGAGAGGGAACTAGAAACACATGATCACCAATACTTGCATGCACTAACTAGGATTTCATGAACACCAATTTGCATGCTCCAACTAGGGTTGACAAGGTATGAGATGGAACTAGGGTTTAGAGAGCAATTTGCAAGTTAAGAGAGGTAACTAGAAACACATGATCACCAATACTTACATGCACTAACTAGGATTTCATGAACACCAATTTGCCTGATCCAACTAGCGTTGACAAGGTATGAGATGGAACTAGGGTTTAGTGAGCAATTTGTAAGTTAGGAGAGGGAACTATAAACACATGACCACCAATACTTTCATACACTAACTAGGCTTTCATGAACACCAATTTGCATCCTCCAACTAGGGTTGACAAGGTATGAGATGGAACTACCTGATTAGTGAGCAATTTGCAAGTTAAGAGAGGGAGCTAGAAACACATGATCACCAATACTTGCATGCACCAACTAATCTTTCATGAACACCAATTTGCATGCTCCAACTAGGGTTCACAAGGTATGAGATGGAACTAGGGTTTTGTGAGAAATTTGCAAGTTAAGAGAGGGAACTAGAAACACATGATCACCAATAACCTCATGCATTAACTAGGCTTTCTTGAACACCAATTTGCATGCTCCAACTAGGGTTCACAAGGTATGAGATGGAACTAGTGTTTATTGAGAAATTTGCAAGTTAGGATAGGGAACTAGAAACACATGATCACCAATACTTGGATGCACCAACTAGGCTTTCATGAACACCAATTTGCATGCACACCAACTAGGGTTGACAAGGTACGAGATGGAACTAGGGTTTATTGAGCAATTTGCAAGTTAAGAGAGGGAACTAGAAACACATGATCACCAATACTTGCATGCACCAACTAGGCTTTCATGAACACCAATTTGCATGCTCCAACTAGGGTTGACAAGGTATGAGACGGAACTAGGGTTTGGTGAGCAATCATGCAAGTTAGAAGGGGGAACTAGAAACACATGATCACCAATACTTCCATGCACCAAATAAGCTTTCATGAACACCAATTTGCATGCTCCAAATAGGGTTGACAAGGTATGAGATGGAACTAGGCTTTGATGAGCAATTTACAAGTTAAGAGAGGGAACTAGAAACACATGATCACCAACACTTGCATGCACCAACTAGGATTTCATGAACACTAATTTGCATGCTCCAACCAGGGTTGACAAGGTATCAGATGGAACTAAGGTTTGGTGAGCAATCATGCAAGTTAGGAAAGGGAACTAGAAACACATGATTACCAATGCTTGCATGCACCAAGTAGGCTTTCATGAACACCAATTTGCATGCTCCAACTAGGGTTGACAAGGTGTGAGATGGAACTAGCATTTGATGACCATTTTACAAGTTAAGAGAGGGAACTAGAAACACATGATCACCAATAATTGCATGCACCAACTAGGCTTTCATGAACACCAATTTGCATGCTCCAACTAGGGTCCACAAGGTATGAGATGAAACTAGGGTTTTGTTTGCAATTTGAAAGTTAAGAGAGGGAACTAGAAACACATGATCAACAATACTTGCCATGCACTAACTGGGCTTTCATAAACAATAATTTACATGCTCCAACTAGGGTTGTGTTGCAGCTGCAACTGTTGTCCCCAAATTTTCAAATTTTTGACCCCCTTGTTAATTTTAGCATTGCCTTGAATCGTTTGGATCCATGTACTTTTTTGGTCATGCTTTAATTTCAGACTATTTTGAGGTTAACTCTCTTACTATTTTCAAAAAATTGCTTATGTTTGAAATTGCTGTGGGTCACAGAGTTTAGAGTTTGTTTTTGTTACCCTTCGAGCTGCAATTTCCTCTTGGGAACTTATTTCCCGTGCTAACCACTGTTTCAGAGGTCTTTTAAACAACTGATCGGTGCCATGTTTCCTTAGGGAGCCTCTGTTGCGGAAATCGAACGATGATTATCCTGCAGGAGGATCTTAACTTTTTGTTGTCGCGTCTTTTTGTTTGACTTGTTCATATTATCAGAATCTGTAGTCTGTTTATCTTCCTCCCTTGCGGCCCCCAAACAAAATAGGTATCCGGCATACAACTGCTCCGCCCGCCGATGCTTTTTCGGGTCTTCGTCGCTTTGTGTTGGATCGAAGGCCGTAGCCTTTCCTCCTCTGCCCTTGTGGATGTGTAGCACACTGAGTGTCCGACGTTGATGTCCTTCCGCTCGCCGACTGGGATGTTTTCACCTAGAATTTGAGTCTAGCTTTTTCGACTTCGATGAATTTAACGGTCTCACGGAACCCGTTGCCTGTTGGAGATCCGCTGATATGGCTGTGGGTGAGACTACCCGCCCAATTTTTTAGTATTTTAAGCCACCGACAAGTTTTGCTCTTGCTGTTGTTTTGTGAGTTTTAAACCCCTGTATGGGCAATAGTGATTCTGGAACTTGTTAAGGTTTTCATGATAGTATAGGGCTTCTTTTGATGACTAGTCATTTTGTTGATGCAGTTTGTTTTTATTTAAAAATGCGGTCCTGATTAATGATACAAGTTGTTTAATTGTAGATGGACTCGAGAGAATGTTTCAGATTACCACTGCGCGAAAGCATAGCTGGGAGGGAAGCGGCAGAGGGGAGCTGGGCAGTGTTAGGAAAAGTTCGTACCGAAACTGGCAGGATCTCAAGGAGGGAAAATGAAAGACAAGGCAGAATCAATGGCGACAAAATCCCAGACCTGGAAATATCTATCAGTTACCAAGCGGATCCCGCTTTGTTGAGTACTCTAAAAACGTAACGCATGAAGTAAATCATGAGTACTCACAGAAAAGACAAAAATGGGGATATTAAACGATTTGGAGGAACCCAAAGGTCACATGGTTCGGGCAGCCCAATAGGTTAACTGATTTGGTTTAAATATGGGAAAGTTAGAACTTACAGGGGCTTTTTCCCTGGAAAAAACTTGTGAACCATTGTTTGTAAGAGGAACTACTTCGTTTTACAATAAGAAATTACAATTTTTTGCCTGTTGGAGAAGGTGCTGTGTGGAATGTTTCAATGCGATAAATGAACAATGTTGAAGGGGAACTATTTTGTTTTCGACTGTGTTTCATTAACTGTGAGAGCATTCTAACTTTCTGAACCTATGTTCTTACTTGAATGTTCTCTACTATATTCTATAATTTTTCCACTATGAGTAATGGAAGTTTTAACTGCTGATGAGCTGCCTTGTCATGTATACTTTATTCACGTTTGTATGTTTGGTTTTAAGAACAGCAACCTGTGATTTGCCGTAACATATGAATAGTATTGCATTACTCATGAATTAATATCTAGCTCTCTAGAGATAGCCTAGTTAGTATTTATTTTCTAATGGTGTGTGATTTAGATGTGGGGAAGTTAAGACGAGAGGTAAGAACCTACACATCACATTGTGAACATTCCTTGCATTCTTAATCAATTTGCATGTTAGGTAGGCACATGCATGTCATACTTTAAGTCAAAAAATACAAAAATATATACAGTGGATTGGGATGCAACCGGTAAAACCTTTTATTTTTGTTACCAGACCTACGGTAGCCGGACCGCAAACCGGACGGATTCCCTGCACCAAACAGTCACGAGCTAATTGGGAACGTTGACTGGGGAGAATCCCTTGTTGTTGTCGCCTACGAATTTCCAGGCCTCAACAGTTTTTTGGCGCTAGAAGGAGGGCCATCAGTGCATGGCTGGCCGAGGAAACCCATTTTCCCGAGACTATTCCACCGGTAACAGTTCAGAAAGTAGTGTGTTTTATAATTCAATTCCGGAAGAAGGGGGTAGAGAACATTTGTATTTTGTCGACAACGAAGTTGTTAATGATCTGAGAAGACACACTAGGGCATACATGAATAATATTGGAGGATTGCCGATTATCCTTGAATTGCCCAGAAGAGAATATAAAAGGAAAGATCGTCATATATTGGAAGACTCAGTGCTGGTTGGGGATTGGGAAGAACTTGTAGAAACAGACTTATAGGAAGTTATACTTCCTTTGAACCAAGTAGTCCCGGATACTCCTCACAGTTCTCCTGTTCACACTCTTATTTGCTCACCCCCTCACTCTCCACCTAGACTCATGGAAGGCGTAAACGCAAACCAACCACCCAACCCACCGAATCCACCACCTGCCTGGAAATCCAGATCACCTTTAAACCTAACACCTCTGTTGCATGATTTACCTCAAGCTTTTGAAAAGATGTTTCCCAAATTCGACCCAAATGAGAAGATACTAGTAGATGACCACTTGCAAAGTTTCTATTTGGCAGTAGAAGGGTTAAGGGCTGGAGAATATGAGGATGTAGTTTGCAGAATTTTCCCACACCCTTAAAGGAGCTGCAACATCGTGGTACTTTGGTTTTCCTCCAAATTCTATCCCTGATTGGGATACCTTTGAGAGGATTTTTAGAAGTAAGTATGCGACCCAAAAAAATCATGCAGCTCTCATGAAAGGACTATGTGCCTTAAAGAAAAAAATAAAGGAGAAGGTGCATAGTTTCACCCAAAGATTTGCAGCATATCTTAAGAATTTTTATGAAGCTGACAAACCTTTGGACAAAGTCCTGATTGAATACTATACCTCGGCTTTAGGACCCGAGTTGGCCATGTTTTCCAAAATGAAGGCCAAGCCTAGTTTAGCGGAAACCTGTCAGGAGGCGGAGAAAGTAGAGGCTAA
Source organism: Pseudotsuga menziesii (assembly GCA_001517045.1). Classification (NCBI taxonomy): domain Eukaryota; kingdom Viridiplantae; phylum Streptophyta; class Pinopsida; order Pinales; family Pinaceae; genus Pseudotsuga; species Pseudotsuga menziesii. The sequence goes on along the minus strand of LPNX010212100.1, from coordinate 230,824 downwards.
AAGGGAAAGTATTGAAGATTATCCCGAACAATCAGGAGAGAAAAACGTGGGAAGGAAAGCTTTGTTGTTTACTAAGCCTAAGGAAGAGAAATCAGCAGATTTTGAAGGAATGGCAAAAATGATGCAGAAGCTTTCTAACAAAATCATAGACTTGGAAAAGGAAAAGGAAGCCCAAAAGTTCTACAAGCCCTATTACAAGAAACGGGAGGATAACAATCAATCCCAACCCCCCCCGGCACAATTCGGCATCTATGAATTTAACTGAGGTAGGAATGGACAATTTTTGCACTTTCCACCAACAAACCCACTCTGAAAAGAGTTTTCCTCTATGGATAAACTCAATGACGTTGGTTATGAATCAGTTGTTGGATTCTAAATTGACAGAAGATGAAGATGAAGAAAGGAAAGACAGTAATACATCAACAAAAGAACAAGAGGATGAGACTATGGTTCTATGGGACTGCGTTTCGTTATTTGAAGCCGAGGAAGAAAGGGTTTTGGGACATGAGGACATCATGGAAACAAATTTAACAACAAGAAGCAGGGTTGGCTAAAGAAAACAGTCTCATGCTCCCAAAGATTAAAAGGCTTCAAAGGAATGTTAAGAAATTTCAGAATAACTCCTCAGCTAATGAATTTCTGGAATTTACCATCACCAGCCAAGATCCTAGACAGACTAATGTGTTCACCAAGCCCAATGAAGGGAAAATAAATAATGGTCAACCAAATCCCACCGAACCTAAGATGGAATATGGCATTGTGGAGGATATAAAGAAGGTAAGAGCGAATATCTTGTTATTTGAAATATGTAAGGTGCTGCAGTAGAAAGAAAATCTTTGGAAAGCACTTGAAGCATCAGAGGAGGGGCTGCCCACCAGCAATCAGCAGAAAGAAAAGATTGGAGAAGCAAACATAGGAGGTAAGTTTAAGAGTAAGAATCCACCGTTTCTCCTCACTTTTGAAATTTTTAACCACAACGTACATAATTGCTTGGTAGACTCAGGGGCATCGGTTAACGTTATGCCGCTGTTGGTCTGAAAAAGGATAAATGGGCAACCTAAACCATCCACCTGGAGGGTTGTTCAGTTGGATAGAATGAATGTGAAGGTAATTTGGGAGATGGAGGATGTTCTAGTCCGCTTATCTTCGAATGATAAGGTGTGTCAAGTTATTGATATTGTGGTGGCTGACATACCAGATGCTTATGGGCTTGTTCTGAGCAGGGACTGGTCGAAAAAGCTAAATGGATATTTTTCCTCAGACTGGTCACATCTGTGGCTGCCGTATAAAGGAATCCCGAATCAAATCAAAATTTTGAGGGAGCCCCATATGAAATACAACGTTACTCAGTTTGAGGGAAAAAATGAACCAGTGGATTCTATTTTGGGAAATTACTTTATTGAGTTAGAACCAGGAAATTACCAAGCAGAAGAAGCCAACGACACATCAGATGCTTAGCCTAATCTCCTTCGGTTTTCACAGGCTAATGAAATCGATTGTAAAATAGTAAACTTAGCAGTAGAGGTAGGTTCCTGTACAGTAGTTAGTGATTTTTGGACACTTTTTTTTTATGGATCTAAAATGTTAGAAGGGTTAGGATCCGGCTGTGTCCTGATAGACCCCGAGAAGAACAAACGTTTTCTTTCATGTAGGTTAGAGTTTGAATGTACAAATAACATAGATGAATATGAAGCATTGGTTCAAGGTTTAAGGAAAGCAATCGAATTAAAGGCAAATAATTTGAAAGTTTTTGGAGATTCTGAAATAATTGTAAAACAAATTTGGAATCAAATACATTGCATTTCTCCTCACTTAAAAGCTTATCAAAATGAGGTATGGGATTTACTCAAATGTTTTAACGCATTTAATATTATATCAATTCCAAGACTTAAGAATGCAGCAGTTGACTTGTTGGCTACATTAGTTTCTAGGCTTGTTCCCTCTAATAATTGGTGCTCCGTTGAATTGCTTTTCAGGCCCTCGGTTCTAGATATAATTACCAACCTACGAGTGTTAGACGACGATCAACAAATTATAGAATGCTTAACGAATGACGAGGTATTTAAAGGGGCAATTATTGATGATGAAGAACATCAGGCCGAGCTGAAATTTGATAATTTCATCCCTAAAGGAGTCAGAACCTTAGAACGGATGTTTGATTTAAATGAAAAATTTAGAAGACCAGCAAACGTGAAGACTCACAGCTCATCTCTACAGTTTGAATTGATAAATTTAGGGACTGAGACAAAGCCTAAATATGTGAATCTTGGAAAATGTTGTTCACCAGCGGAAAGAAATAAGTTCATCGGTATTTTTAATCAATATAAAGATGTTTTCACCTGGACATACAAAGATCTGAAGACATATGACACCAATATCATCCAGCATGTTATCCCCATCAAATCTGGAGTCAAACCTTATCAGCAACCTTTAAGGAAAATGCACCCAAAATTGGAACCTCTAATCCAGAGTGAAGTTAAGAAATTATTGGATGCTAGAATCATTTTTAAGGTTAGACACTCAGAATGGGTCTCAAATCTGGTACCAGTGAGGAAGAAATCTGGAGAAATCATGCTATGTGTGGATTTCAAAAACTTAAATCGCGCTTCGGATAAAGAAAATTATCCTGTTCCACCCATGGAGCAACTACTACAAATGGTCTTTGGTTCTGAAGTATTTTCTTTATTAGACGGATTCTCAGGCTACAATCAAGTATTAGTAGCCGAAGAAGACAGATTGAAAACAACATTCAGGACCAGATGGGGAACTTTCGCTTACAGAAGAATGCCCTTTGGGCTTATAAATGCTGGAGCTACGTTCCACAGGGCTATGGACATATCTTTCCACGGTTTGATTGGCCACAGTGTTGTAGTGTACCTCAATGACATCACGATATTCTCAAAGAGGAGAGAAGAACACGCGTTTCATCTAAAGCAGATTTTTGAACGCTGCTGAAAATATGGTATCTCACTCAACCCCAAGAAGTGTGTGTTCGCTGTTACAGAGGGTTAGTTGCTGGGTCATGTAGTTTCAAATAAGGGAATCTCCATATACCCAGAAAGGATCAAATCCATTGAACAGAGCCCCTTGCCCCATAATAAAAAGGGCATGCAATCATTTATGGGGACAATAAACTTCGTGCGAAGGTTTGTGCCAGATTTCGCTCAAATTGTTAAGCCTTTGCAGCAAATGGTAAAGCAAAGTGTACAATTCAAGTGGACTGAGGTTGAGAAGAACGCATTCAGCAAGATTAAAACCGTTGTTGCACATGCACCCTCCCTCAAAAGCCCAGATTTTGATAAAGATTTTATTCTGTACACTTTCGCATCTGATGATTCGCTAGCAATTGTGCTTACTCAGAAGGAAGATGGGGGAGATGAATTCCCCATATCTTTTATGAGCACTAGTCTGCAGGGGGCCAAATTAAATTACCCGGCTATAGATAAACAATCTTATGTAGTGTTCAAAGCAGTGAAACAATTCAGGCCCTACATACTAAAAAACCAAACCAAGGTAATCATCCCACACCCAGCTGTGAGGTCTCTTTTTGTACAGAAGGAGTTAGGAGAAAGAAGGGGTAATTGGGTAACAGCTCTGCAGGAATATGACCTCGAATTCATGCCAGCTTCTATAGTTAAAGGGCAAGGGTTGTGTAGACTAATGATTGAAAATGGAAACAATGAAGAACATGCCTGGGAAGACGAAGCTGAATTACATTTGATGGATGTATATCCTCTTTTCACAACCCCGAAATCTTGGTATCGAGACCTTGTGCATTACCATTAGACAAGATCATTGCCAGAACATTGGAATTCTAAGCAAAGAAGAGCGTTGCATCTTAAATCAGCCTCATATCAAATTATTGAAGGAATATTATTCCAAAAAAATTACGACGGAGTTCTTCTTAGATGCTTAGAGAACGAAGATGCGAAGAAAGTAATGACAGATTTGCATGATGGGCCTGCTGGGGGACATTTTCGGGAGACACTACAGCTCACAAAATTCTTAGAGCCGTGTTTGTGCCAGAAATTGTTTCCAAGGCTATAAAGAAACAATCCAACACAATCTCAAAAATTCAATCAAGTAAACTAGGGTTTAGGGTTTTTGGTAAGGTTTTTCTGGTTATAATATTTGGTGACTGAAGGGAATACATTCATAAGCCAAGAAGGAACTAAATCACAAATAAATAAGAACAGAGATGCATAATATAATCACCATGTACCAATCAAAATATAATATTAAAGTTCATTCATAACTGACAAGCATTACAAGCAAAGAAGCCATAAACCAGCAATGAATATATCAGTCAAGTAGCTAAACAAACTCAAAATGAAGCTAAAACATAGACTGAAGGGTGATATAGATCATATATTTCATAATTTTGCTCAACAAATACACATGAGAGTTATGTACTTAGCTCATAAACAAGTCACAGACCTCCTTAAGCCAGCCAAAAAGTAGAACCCTTTGTTCTCTTTGTCATCTATCTAAATACTGTTTCTCAAAAAATCAGTTAGGGTCTAAACCCTAACTGTCTTCAACCAACTCATCGATGGGGTAAAGTGAAATTATATTTACAAAATAAAGTATTTCTTTAAAAACATAACCAATGCTGACTAACTAAAGTATTTTCCTAAAAGACATAACAAGTAACTGACTGACTAACAAAACTTAAATGTCCTTAGCAGCTTCAACTAGTAAGGCTATTCCATCCAAAGCTTGGGCTTTCTTCCTAGCTCTCTTCTATTCAGCTTTCATATCTCCTAACCTTCTTGTAAGTTCTCCATTCTGCTGCGGCAAACCTCTGGCAGTCTGCTTCAATTCTGTACATTGTAAATCTGTGCTTCTCTTTCTCTTCAGGGCCTCCTTGGAAACTGCAGTAAGCTCTTGATAATGATCATTTACTTCTTGTAGATCCTCCCTGAGTCTTCTATTTGCTAGGATTAGACCATCATTAGTTTCCTGCTTGTAATCCATTTGATTCCTGTATTGTTTGATGGTTTTTTGCAGGTTCTCCCTTTCTTAGTCAAAATCCTTCCCTGTTGTGGTATCCTGCATCTCACTGGGAAACCATGGGATATCTAGCCTTCTGAAAATGTCTTCATTCTCCTATAGCAGCCTTGAAGACACACCATGAACAATAGGGTTTTCCTGACTCGCTGCTTCAGTAGGTGTAGATTTATCCATCAAGTGTTGGTCTTCAGAATAAGAAACCTCAGTGTCCTTTTGTTGTTCTTCTTTCAACAATTCACCCCTTAATTCCAGAAATACAGTAGATAGCTTTGTGTCAGTAAGGCTAGACTCTTTTACTGTTTTCAATGGCTTTTCATCTGAAGAATCATCATCAAGCACAGTCACTTCTTTTGTATTTAACCTAGGGTTTAAAAGCTTTTTCATATTCAATCTCAACTTGTTTCTTGGCCTAGTTTTAGGCCTCCAAACTGGGGCAATCTCTCCCAGCATATTCAAAGTTTTTCCTTGATGTCTAACTGTGGCTAACTCCACAGCTTTAATTTTGGTCTTCCTTTTCTTAGGTCTGATTTTCTTATCTTCTAAACTGGATAATTTCCTACATGAATCAACCCTAGTTTCAGCTTTAACAATGAATTCATCTTCTTCTAACAGATATCCTTCATCCTCTGATAGTATAGTGATTGGGCTTCTTTGCTGGACCTGAATGTTTTCTTCCTTTACAGCAATCTTCTCTGTGACAACAATTTTCTCCTCCATGAAAGCTTCTGCTGCTACCCTATCTTGTACAAGTTGATCTTCCTTTTTTGTAAAAAGCAAACCTTTGCCTTTACTGTCAGCTGAAAACTTTTTAGGCTCATAGTCTCCCTTCGAGGGTTCTGTCATCTCTTCAAGTTTAATATCCTTTTTTTCTTCAACTTTGATTTTCTAACCTAGTTTATTAACTAGGGTTTTCCCTTTGTCTACATGTTTTTTGGTCTGCTGCTCTTCCTGCTTAATTTGGAAAGCAGACCAAAAAAAAAAAAAAAATCCCATGTCTTCCCTTCTCTTTGTAGAGCAGCACTGATAATCAATTTGATCAAACCATGATGGAAAATAGACTGTGTAGTGTGATCTTGATGCCCCTTAACCCTACTTGACATCTTCTGCAAACTTTTAAACAAAAAGAAAGGAAGACTCATTCTGGATTCACCAACCAGATGCTGTAAGAACCTAAAATGATATTTGAAGACATAGCATATCTACCTTCATAGGTGATATAGCTTTGTATGACTTTAATGGGCTCCGCCCACTCATCTCTGAAATTCTGGATTAGTATTCCTTTGCTCCAGTCTAGAGTAATGCCAGGTAAAAGGTACCTTTGGGCATTAAAAGTGAAAGGCAACTTTTTGAACCACATTTCACCTTCATTTCTGACTCTTGTAGCTTCAGCAACTAGCTCCACAGTCAACTTAAAATTTAGAGTATCAAATACTACCATGTCCTGGTTATATCATTGGGCAAATTTATAAGAGACCTCAGTGTTATAGCCATCGATCTTCTTGAAGAAATCCAACCAACCAGAATTCTGGAATAGCTCTGCACAACCTGGAAATTGATCAATCCAATTCAACTCGGTGGGCTCAGCCCTGTTGGTTTTGCCACTTTTTCCCATCTGTTTTCAATGACTGAATTCTCTGTACTTTTAGGGCCCTATTGATGACCTAACAACTTTTTTTTTTCTTCTCAAGCTTCTGAAGTTTTAACAGTCAGCTTTGTTTGATTTTCCTTGACTATTTTTTCTTAATTTTTTAAGAGTCAGCTTCTGTTTTTTATGAAGGAAAATTTTTTCACTGATATTAGGTAATTAGGTCAACAGAGTTCCAAAAACTCTTCAATAAAACTGCTACTGAAACTAACTATCATCCAAGCTGTTCATTTAGATGCTAGACCATCTCTAGAATGTATGACAACATCTGTGTGTTATGGTTCTGCATAAATAGTAGCCCTGGCTCCTTTTTACTACCACTGATGAGCTATCTTCTTGCAAAAGGGATTTTGCATTAGTGCTCTCAAATGCCTGCTTCTTAAATCAACTTGTGATTGTTTAACTAGTGGATGGAAATATATGAGGGAAACATTCAGCACAAACCAGTCAACTTCTAGCACCTACTCATACAAGGTCTGCATGCAATTGATATGCTCAGCTCACATATTGCATTGGTTTCAAGTAACCAGTAAATCTATGAAACCCTGGTCGCCACAAACTGAACAGAGCTTCACCTTACCACAATTTCAAGTCTTGACAGGCTAATTGTTCAATGAAACTACTATTTTTCAACTTATCACTTGCCAAAGCATTCCAAAACCATTTTATACTGTTATTTGATCATAGGGAGTTTGTTAACAGCATGAATTAAAGCTTTCCTCAATCAATTTTATCATAGCAAGCATTAAAGAAGAAACCCTCAATTTAGCCGCCACTATCACGTTAACGTGGAATACCTTATTCATGTCTTGCTGCAAACGCTTAAAATCAATCCCTGAGCTGTTTGATTGTCAAATTTAACTATACAAGTGTCTTTGGGTGTCCAATTTTCTTCCAGCTGGTGCAACGAGAAAGCCCTAAATCTTCTCTGTAACAGTGAAAGCCCTCAATCTCCTCTATAACTGCAACTTCTGGATTTTGGGCAAATTTCCTTGCTCCACTTTGTCTCTAGTTTCGTAATGCATGTATGGAGAACTCCTTTCACTTCAATCTAGGCTCATTTGTCTACCTGTCACAATTCGCCCAACTCTAACTAATGATTTACCATGATCTCCTTCACGCTGTAAAACACACCTGTTTGCATGATCTAACACACTTCTTCGCTTGTAAGTCAGAGATTTGTCTTACAGAAACTTTCTTTGGGATGCCTTGAACCTTCACTTGATTCCCTTGGCTATCAATACACAAGATAGACTTGTGTAAACAATCGAGCATGACATGGTGTTGTTCCAACCAGTCCATGCCGATAATAATATCGTACGATATTAAAGGTAGGATTTTTAGGTTTACCTTAGTAAGGAAACCATTCAGGTTTACTTCACATTCTTTAACAATTTCTGAAACCTCCCATTTCATACCGGTGGCTAACTGTACCATCCAAGGTTTAACATGCTTTACTCTGCCTAACTTGCATAAATCAACAATCTTAGGTGCAACATAGCTTCAGCAAGCACCGGGATCAATAAGTATTGAAACAAAGCTGTCCAAGATCTTACCTTCGATCTCGACCATTGTAGCTTGATGGTCCTCTTGTTGGCCATCTAATGCTGCATAGATTCGTGGGGTTCCCACTATATCCTCAACAGTAGGTTCTTCTTGCAGGTTATGCAAGACTCCATTGTTCTTGTTCTTACAATATCAGGCATAATGCGGCATGTTGCACTTCCAACACTTGATCGCTAAAAGGGTAGCATTGGCTCCACTTGCCACTTGCTTATTACCATTAGGAGTTGGTACATAAGGCTTCGTACCAGTCTTGTTGAAGTTCTTGCTCGCTTGAAAGTTGTTATTTTTCTTTCTATAAGGCCGTGGGTTTGACCTAGGCTTAAGGTTATCAAAAAAGTTTCTAGACTTTTCCCTGTTTCGGTTCTGGTTTTCTTACCATAACTGCATATGCTCATAATAGAGTCGGGCCTTGTGTAGTGCAGTATCTAGAGTCTTTGGCATGTGGAATTCAATCCTGTCCCAAAAACTGGGAGGAAGACATCCTAGGAACTATTGGATCTTCACCTTCTCTTCTTTGATATACGGTACATAATGTAACAAATCTAGAAATATGTTTATAAATGCATCCATAGTCATGGACCCCATGTGCAGTTCATGGAACTCTTTTACCTTGCAGTCAAAGAACCTTTCAGACATGTATTTTTCTTGGAAAATATTTCGAAAGTTTTCTCAGCTTATTTCTCACAGCTCATCTTTCTTGGTGTGCTTTAAATCTCGCCACCATTTTTTTGCCTTACCATTCGCGTTGTAAATGGAAAGCCTAGCCTGCATCACACTTGAATAGTTATGAACCTGGAAATACTTACTCATTCCCAGCAACCATTCTTCAGCCTTTTCTCCCATATTTACTTCACCTTCATAGGTCGGGGCTCTTATTTTTTGAAACTCCCCCTGAATACTGTCATCATTTCTTTGCCTCTTTCTCCATGGAGAAAGTGATTCATCACTAGCAGGACTGTGATGATCTCCTTTAGTTGCTTCAGGTGTACCTTCTTTTTCTTCTTCTCTTGGGCTGCTGGCCCACTCATGGTATAGTTCTCTTTTGGATCTGTTGGTGGACTGGGTAGGTTTACCTTGTGGGCTTCCTCCCATCATGTTACGCAATAATGCTTCATTTATAGCTTGCTGTTCCTTTCTTTCATTTAGATGGTCTTCTCTGAAACTTTTCAGTTCAGCTTGAAGACTGTGCAAATTTTTCAGCACATCAGAGTTTAGCTCGACCACCAAGTTCACTTCCGGAGTGGGGGTGGTCATTTCTTCCTGTCAACTGTTTTCTTCCTAAATATTCATAAACTAAACACTGCTGTAAAAAAAATATGAAACACAAAAAAATTTAATAGCAGCAAAAAAAAATTATGTTAGTAACAAAAATTACTTATCATACTTTATTTTCTCTGCGTGAATGTCTAGTGCACCCATAAGTCTCTCAGTATTGAAACTAGGCTCTCATACCACTTGTAATGTCCCCAAAAATTGAAAATTAAAAAAAAAATTATAGGCTAGTGAAAACTACCCAAGGGGGATCATTATTACTCGTGCGGAATTACAGGTGCTACTTATACTTTCGATCTCTTCAGAAACTGCCCATACTATCTCGTTAATATCTTACCCATTCAGTGACTATTAGTTCATTTACTTCTTATGTCTTAATTATGTTATTTGAACTATGGATATATCTTAGTTATTACTGTCGATGAATTAATGAATTGTATAGATCATTGTTTTGCTCCTGCACATGTGTACTTTGTTCATTTTATAAAAACTAACTTAACTTTGTTGATGGGAACAAAGAGGTGGAGTGGTGGGACTCATTCTCCCATGATGATCTGAGAGGTAAGGTCATTCTTCATTATGCAGGCTTACTTAGTTCATTCGAACTAAGGCACCTTATTTATTGACTTACAGGTTACTTTTGTGACATCAGGATTATTGGTTACTTGAAGCAATTCAGTTCCTAGTTATACTTCCAGTTCCGCCTTGAACTTTTATTACTGTTCTATTTTATGAATTAGGTAAGCCCTATGTTTGTTAATTATCTTTCTTAGTTAATTTACTAGATGTTGTGAATTAACTTACTGTCCTTACCATTATTATTATCTATCTCTTGGTTAATTAATTACTCTTCTCTTATTTCTATTTTGCAGGTCTTCATTGGTTATGAGTTTGGAAACTTACACGTGTCCTTCCTAGCGAGGGCATCATGGCATACTACGTTTTCCATGATTCCTAAATACTACAAAACCTAGACTAAAGACCTATGCACATATGCTACCTATATGGTCTAGAAAAAAGGGCATGTGATAACATAATACTTTGATGCTAAGGGGATGACTTTGTAAACACTAAACCATAGTGTTAAGTTCTGCGTATACTTTAACATTGGGAGACCATGGTTTACATACCATGTCCTAAGTATTAATTCTGTGCTGACATTAGGGGTGGAAAAACCATAGGATATGTTGATGTATTTGTAACTTTGAAATGTATTCATCTGAATATCTTATGTATTGTACCCCCGATGTTTATTCTAGGAAGTGTCTGTAATGTATTTGAGTCATGTCATGCCCCGATGTTCTTATCGGGAGATTCAATAATGTAAACAAGTCATGTAAAGTCATTTTGGGTAACCCTCCTATTGATCAAGGGTTAAATTCCCCACAGTTGTGGGGCACTAGGGTTATTAGACTCTCCTAGAGAAGTTGGCCCTAGGTGAGTTAATGTAAGTCGGGTCATTAGTACCCCCTTTGTGGTTACTCAAGCCTACATAACTGAGTTAGGATTACTCGAGCCGACATAACATAGTTAAAGGTTAAGTGAACGAAAGAATATAAATAGAGAGTGAGACTCTCTATTTATCACACACACACTCAGTCACTGGGGCGCATGAGTGAGAGAGAAGAAGATGGGATCAGAGAGAGAGACTACTATTGTCAGGAGATCATCTTTATGTTTTTATGTTTTACTTTTGGTGTTGATTCTATATTTGAGGAAGTTGTGGGGTTTTCTCCTTTATGGTTTCCCCGAGGAAAATATTTTTGTCTATTGTCTCTTGTGTTTGATTACTGTGCTTGTTATTCTCTCAGTTAAAGATCCTAATATAATGCTAGCTTGAATGATAAAAAATATAACATGGTATTAGAGCTAACCTGAGAAGAAGACATTGTACAACTGTAGAAGCTAGGGCTTCTTACTTTTTGGGTCTCTCTCCACAATCCAACAGCAAAAGTATGCTAGGCTGACTCTCCATTGAAGGGTGCATCTTTCTGTCGAAGCAGAATTCAATTCCGGACATTTTCAGTTTTTGGTGCGAGAAATTAGGGCTTCTTACAGAAGAGGAATTTTTTAGTGAGACCAGCATAGGATTTCTCTCCTCATCAAAATAGAATTTTAGATACCTAGGTCGAGATTTTTGGTTGGGTGAAACTCCGGGAAATTCAAACCCTAGTTTGACCTCAGGCTGGAAAAACCCTAAATACTAAAACTGATAGGTTTTGGTACATTTTCCATAGCTCATGGTGCTATACAACTCTCCATTTCTACTCATCTAGAATGAAACCTCTTTGCTAACATATTGGATTAGTGCACAATCTCAATGTTGTCCTGGTAGAGATGGAAGGCATCTAGAAAGTTTCCGTGAGATATGGATGAATGTTTTATTGGCTAAAATAGTTGTGTAATCATATATCTTGATGCAAAAAAAAAATTCATTATGAATATACCTTATGAAATGTTTCTAACCATACAACTAATGCATTTGACTTATAGGAAATATCGCGTAAAATCACCTACAAGCAAAAAAGGATGAGACTTGTTCCGAAGAGCAAGTAACGACAGTTCAAAGATGAAGAATAATATGACGAATGCAGTGACATCATTGATGAAAAACCTTCCAGCCATGAAGAAGTAACCAAGAAGAAAGGGAAGACCAGTTCAAGAAGAATGATGTCTAGGATGTAGTATCGATACATGAAGCGAAGTTCGTAGTTCCATCATGCAGTAGATGGAAACATCGTAGGAAACAAGGTAAGATTCGTAGCACGAGGCTTCTCACAAAAGAAGGTGCAGACTACGAAGAGACATTTGCATCCAATGCGAGTTGAGGCACAGGACAAACAGACTCATGTGTGCAAATTAAAGAAGACCTTGTACGAGCTCAGAAAACACCCATGGGATAATACATACATGAGGAGCATGAAGAAGATGACAAGCTCACAAATGGGTGCAAGAAGAACCTTTGAAAAAGTTCAATATAGAGGATCTTGGTATCCAGTAATCCTAGATGGATACATAGAATATTAGTAGCAGAGGAAGCTACTTGTCACTTTGGTATAGAATGTTTTAGTACATAGATTACGAAAGACAGAGGGAGAATGATGCTTCACTTCAAAGGGAGTGACTACAAAAGATCCTGAGATTCGACATGGTACAACAGGATGGACATCTTACTGATCATTCTAGGATTTACTGAGAGTAAAGAGGTTTCCAACCTTTACTACAAGGTTGAATATGGTAACCCAGTGATACTCCTACTATATGTAGATGATCTGTTTGTAACAGGTATGGATGGGTTGATTGCTGATATGAAGAGAAAGCTTGCTGCCGAGTTAGAAATGAAGGATTTGCATATGGTGCACTATTTTCTAGGCATGGAGGTGTAGAAGAATGTGGATGGAATCTTCCTTGAACAAGGGAAGTATGCAATAGAGATCCTGAAGAGGTTCGGGATGATGGACTGCATGACCATGACCACACCTATGGCATCAAATCTTAAGCTTCTAAGTGATGCTTCATCAAAGACGATTGATGCTACGATGTATCATCAGATGATAGGGTCCTTGATGTACCTGATGAATATGAGGCCAGATATTGGCTTTGCTATGAACACCTTGAGCCAGTTCCTGACATATTTGAGACATGTTCACTTTATTGTTGCAAATCATATTTTGAGGTACCTAAAGGGTACAGTTGATTATGGGCTCAAGTATAAGGCTGATCAGAAGATTAACCTGGAAGGTTATGTTGATTCAGATTGGGAAGGAAGTGCCATCGATAGGAAGATCACTTTAGGCTGTTGCTTCATTATGGGATTGGGTGTGATCTCTTGGCTTAACAGGAAGCAGTCCTGTTTGGCACTAAGTACAGCTGAAGCAAAGTATGTTGCAGCTTGTTTGACTAGTTGTGAGGAAGTATGGCTAAGGAAGCTACTGTTTGATTTATTTGATCTCTAGTTGGATGCTACCTGTATATATTGCGACAACCAGAGTTGTGTGAGAACCCGATGTTCCATGACAAGTCAAAGATATCGAGATCAAATATCACTATATCATGGATATGGTGCAGAGAGGAGCAGTGAAGCTTCAGTATGTTACGATGGATGAACAGATAGCCGATGTGTTGATTAAGCCATTGGAGAGAGTGAAGTTTAAGTACTTCAGGGAGAAGCTTGGTGTTCTCCAGATTGAGGTTCCCTCCAAAGGGAAGTGATGAGTCCGTGAGCCATTCTGACATGGTGAGAGGATTGGTTCCTTCTATGGTCAGATGTAAGGGCTAAGCCATTCTTTCATGGTGAGAGGATTGGTTCCTTCCATGTCAGATATGAGTGTTGAGCCATTCTAAGGTGACTGTGAGATGTGTTCTCACATGATCAGATATAAGCAATGAATTCCATTCTCCAGGAGAATGGAGGCACCTAGTCAGTTACCAGGAATACTTAGCTTGCAACTAAGGGCCATTTTGATGTGACTATGGGATGTGTTCCCACATGATCAGATGTAAGGGCAGATCCATTCTGACATGGGGGCAAGCTGGGCCCTCCCATGGTAAGATGTAAGGGCAGAGCCATTCTGACATCGGGGTAGGATGGGCCCTCCCATGGTCAGATGTAAGGGCAGAGAAATTCTGACATGGGGGCAGTCTGGGCCCTCCCATGGTCAGATGTAAGGGAAAATCCATTCTAATATGGGGGCAGGTTGGGCCCTCCCATGGTCAAATGTAAGGGCAGAGCCATTCTGACATGGGGGAAGGCTGCGCCCTCCCATGGTCAGCTGTAAGGGTAGTGCCATTCCGACATGGGGGTAGGCTAGGCCCTCCCATGGTCAAATGTAAGGGCTGGCCCATTCTGACATGATGGTGGATGTGTTCCTCTCATGGTCATATGTGAGTGTTGGGCATGCCATTCTGACATGGGGGCAGGCCGGGCCCTCCCATGGTCAGATATAAGTGTTGGGCGGGCCTTTCTAACTGGGTCAGATATAAGCGTTGAAGAAGAAAAATACCTACTTGGAGGCTAGGCCTACAACCAACATGAGAAAGGGTTGGCTCTGTAGAACTTCCTGTGACGAGAAGAATCAAGATATAGCACTAGTGATGATCCAGATTGAGTGATGATCTAGATCGAGTGATGATCCAAATCCAGTAATGATGATCCAGATCGAGTGATGATCTAGATCTAGATGAAGATGACTTGAAGATGAAGATTACTTGAAGATGAAGATGATGAGAACTCGATGATGATCCAGATGATACAGAGAAGAAGACTTGTGTTCATAAATTGTGTCGAGAGAATACCTTCCTAGTTAAGAGGGAGTGTTGATGTATTTGTAACTTCGGAATGTATTCATCTGTATATCTTATGTATTGTACCCCCAATGTTTATTCCAGGAATTTTATGTAATGTGTTTGATTCATGTCATGCCTCGATGTTCCTATCGGGAGATTCAATAATGTAAACAAGTAATGTAAAGTCATTGTGGGTAACCCTCCTATTGATCAAGGGTTAAAATCCCCATAGTTGTGGGGCACTAGGGTTATTAGAATCTCATATAGAAGTCGGCCCTAGGTGATTTAATGTAATTCGGGTCATCAATACCCCATTTGTGGTTACTCGAGCCTACATAACTGAGTTAGGATTAGTCGAGCCTACATAACAGAGTTAAAGGTTAAGTGAACGAAAGAATATAAATAGAGAGTGAGACTCTCTATTTATCACACACACACTCACTCACTGGGGCGCATGATTGAGAGACAAGAAGCTAGGATCAGAGAGAGAGACTACTGTTGTTGGGAGATTATCTTTATGTTTTCGGGTTTTACTTTGGGTGTTGATTCTATCTTTAAGGAAGTTGCGAGGTTTTCTCCTTTATGGTTTCCCCGAGGAAAATATTTGTGTTTATTGTCTCTTGTGTTTGATTGTTGTGCTTTTTATTCTCTCAGTTAAAGATCCTAATATAATACTAGATTTAATGATAAAAATCTAACAGGATAAAGGGTTTAAACTTATGACTTGGGTGGTATATGGTATAATGACGAACCATAAGCTATGGTGAGGGTTTATGGATGCGTTAATGGCCACCAGCCGGTGCCATTAATGGCATCAGGGTTTGTGAACATACTTGGCAAAGGATTTGGGCATTCACTATTTATGCATTATGTGGTTTTGGCATTGGGGTTTCATGTGGCCTCTACGCAGCTAGAGAAGGAGGCGACCTCCATCGATTTGCAGGTAAGCTAGACCAGACTCTGTGTAAACTCATTACTTTGTTGTTTTCTCCATGGCATGGTCATGCTTCTCATGCCATCATTGATTCGTTTGTAGGTGGAAACGAAGGCACTCCGGTTTTTGCACAGAGCTACGCTTTCAATTTGGGGTTGCTACTTCATGGCCATGTTAAGCCTGCTAGCAAGATCTTACTTGCCTCCTCTCGTTCTAGCATTTCTGAGTTGGGATTGTTTACAGGGTTGGGGTTTTAGATGGCACTTGTTGACTCTTTATTCAGGGTTATAATGTAGCTCGTTCTGGGTTTTTGGCTCTCATTAGTAGGTTTGGAAATTGAGTCGTGGCTGCACCATTACTTGTAATGGTTCCATAGCTCACAACTTTCCATTTAACATTATTAATACTTGACTATTTGTAAAAGAGGATTCATGCCCTCTTAAGTAAATATACTGTGCATTAGCTCTTATGTGAAGACTGTAATGGATTTTGGTATGAAATGCATACAAATTCGTTTAGCATTTTTAATAGATTATACTGTGTAAAATTTGGGACTGTGTAGTTATTTTAATGTTGTGTTTTAAAACATTGACTTACTAGGTTCGATTCATGGCTTTCATCCTGCAGAATTTACTCTGTGTATAATTGTGACAGTTTGGGTTTTGGAAGTATGCAAGGAATTCTGTTTATATTGTTTGTAATTAATGTTGGGAGAGCTTCTAGAGCTTGGGGTGTTATGCCATGGGCTGCACCATTGTTACAATGGTTCCATAGCCCATTGGCTTGCCACCATATTCTCTGCATTAGCGTTAATGGAAACTATGTTTTAGACAGAGTATTGTGATTTTGGTTTTGTAATGGTTTAGCGTGGGTGCAGGCCATGCCATGAATCGCATGTGCCTCTCCCAACGACTGCGATAGCTTAGTTGGCATTTTAATATGTAATTTGTTTATTAAAAGGATATGGATGTAACAGCCAGGGTTATGGCAAACCCACGATATTGTTTTGGTTACTATAGCGTGACTGTGTGATTATTCTGTGTGGTTGGATTTGGAAACTTGGTCATGGCCAGTGACTGGGTATATGTCATTCAGGATTTGGGCCTAGGTGATATCAAATTGTAAACCATTTTATAAGTGATAATAGAAATGATACTAGGTATTTACGCTATGGATTTTGATATGCGTTTTGATTACGGTAATGATTTATGTTTAAGGTTATTATTATGTTGGCCCTGGGTCACAGACATCCATGGGATTCGATGTCGCGACCTGTATTAGCAAGCAGGTTTTTTAATGTAACGAGTTGTAATGAAATGTATTTTAATAAATAAAACAAATTGGGCTTGCATGCCCACAGGATTCGATTCCTGTTACTATTTGCAATATATGGATTTATGATATGTTTTTGATGTTGTTTTACTATGGTATGATTTACTGTATAAAATATATTATTTTAATTTGGTTATTGTAATGTTTGTTGAGTTATGTAAAGTTGCTTATGGTTATGTATAGATGGAAAAGTTAGAACCGTGGAAAGTTGTTATATGAATTATGATCAAAGAATTGAAAAGGACCACATGGATGGCCACGATGCCTCCTCTGATTATTTATAATGTTGTTTCATTTATGTGGAGTATTTTAATGTAAATTTGTAATATGGATACAGACCTTGAAAGGTCTTAGATGAGTTATTTAATTTTGGAATTGAATGTATAGATAGTTTTCAGATATGTTTATACTTGATGGCCTTATATATATATAAAGTTGTTTTGTTTGTAAATAATACCCTAAGGTATCTATTTAGTATATTTATTTCTTTAAACTTACTCCTATAATTAAATCTACTATAATATGAAACATGTCTCTACTGACAAATGTAATATGTCAGTAGAGATATAAATAATAGGTGAACAATAAATAGCAGGTCCGAATTTACCTAGTTTACAGTATTAATTTCTGAATATTGAATGAATACAGAAACAAACTTTAGAGATGGAAACGTAGCTATATACAACCTATGATAATATTTACCACCCTAGGAAGAATTGAAGAGAATACAAACCCTAGAAAAATCTAGGAAGAACATCAATTACATAGGGTTAGTAAATTCATTGGAAACATTCATCTAACATATTCATTATATAATCTAGAAGATAGCATAGACAGTCCAGGGTTAGATTTTAAGAAATGTAACCCTAGGAGATATGGGCAGAACCAATAAATTCCAGGGTTATTATAATATATAAAAGCTTTTACATAAAGTAGCCAACATTTACCTTAGAAATGAACTTTGACATACTAACTCATACCTATAATTTATCTTCCTGGAGCTCCTTTAATGGTTGAACCTACACACTTTTTAAATAATCAGCATTATCAATTTAGGACAGATCTGACCTCTGATTTTGATGACCAAATCACTTGAGAACTACCACGTTCCTCCCAACCATGAACCGGAACCGTTCTTGGTTCTAATCCGGACCCCCCCCCCCCCGATCTGGACTCCAACATGCAAGTAGCTTAGAGCTCCTAAGGTAGGGTTTCCTAACTGGTAATCAGTTCTAAATCAATCCTCTTTTCCTTGCAGGAAAAGTTCTCCAAGAAAACACTTCAGAGAAAAAATAGGCAGAATCATAATTCTCCTTGATAAAATCAGAACCCCCAATCCTTTTCTTGGTTTGAGTCTTTATAGACAGACTTTTTAGTCAAAGGGGTAGTTAAATCAAGAAATCCTTGATTTCTTGATTTAACCCTTTTTAATTTACTAGGAAAATTTTCAATTCTTAACCTAGGAACTTTTGACTAGTTCCTAGTAAATCTTTCATAGATATTTCACTATTTATTAATCCTTTAATAATAAATAATAATTGGTGGAGCTTCTCTTCTTTCTTTATTCAATTATATAATTAATCATAATTAATTATTTATACATACTATGTATAAAATGCATAGTATTAACATACTTGTTAGCATTTCTCTTCGGGCATCATGTATCATGATCCCTAGACTTAACGACACTTCTTTATGAAGGTCAAGTAGATAGATGGCTCAGGTCTACTAGGCTAGGAAACTCTAAACATCCTTGCATGATGTATTTCCCTCGTATAACATGGTAGTTCTTCAGTACTTGACGAGAATACAGAAATTTGAAATTTCATTTAATCACTTAAAAATAAGTATGATGAGATCAATATTATTCTCGAGTCATTTTCACTTGGAGGTGATTTGAATCTTTTCAGTAACCCCTAGCTCTTACCAGATCCCATACTCAACGCTTATAATAGGGAGTTACAAACATAGTGCAATTCCAGAGCTCTCGCTCAACACTAAATGCTAGGATGTACTTGTACGATACACCTAGGGATACAATGACCAAGGATCCGATGCTCCAGAGCTTATGCTCAACATCAACATGGAATGCTCCAGAGCTTATGCCCAACATTTTCAATTATATTTTCATGTGTTCTAGAGCTTTATGCTCAACACAAATGTAAGTACTCATGTGCTCCAGAGCCTCTCGCTCAACACAAAACATCTCATCGATCATGTGCTTCAAGGTCCACGCCCAATACAAAACATATATATACATATATTATCAACAATTGGCTTACGCCCAATATACAAAGCAAATCATCATGTTCGCCCAACACAAAAAATATATATACCTATATTATCAACAATTCGCTTACACCCAATATACAAACCAAATCATCATGTTCATATGCAGTGGGGTCTTTGACCCAATATAAAAATAAAACATCAATATAATCATCATGATCAATAGGCTCGTGCTTATAAATGGTAGGTCCAAAATTTGGGATATTACATTACCCTATATCAGATTTTATTTCCGCTTTTAAATACGTTTACAGGCTGAGATTACAGTTATCAGGATTTGCATTGAAAGCTGTAAATCATCCTTCATAAACTTGCATAAAACATTTATTTATGTGGATCAAACGACAGAATTATTTAGTCATTGGTACCTTGGATTTTAATTAAAGAGATTTCTATGGATAGGATATATTTTACAAATATTTTATGGTATAAGTTAGAATATAGGATTTTATCTCCTATAAAGATTATGAAAATTTATTTCCAAACATCTTGAACAACTTTGAATCCACACCGAATCCTCAAACATAGGAATCCTAGATCCTAGAAACAAAAGCTTTTAAAAATCAAATAATTATCAAACCATTTAAAAGTATATGACATAGTCGTCTTCACACAAAGATAGCTCCAGTAAAGTAAACTTGTGTTGAAGATCTCTTTTATAAAACTAGAAAAAACACTTAGCACTATTTACAAATAATCTATGCAAGGTTTATAAAACTCATATTTTAAAAAAACTCTTACATGTCAACTTTAAAACAAAGTAAATACCCATGTGTCTTTCAAAATAGGTCGAAACCCTTAGAGCCCCAAATCTACTCTATCAAATGTTTCCAAAATTTTAAGTTTGAATCCATAAAATACACATAGTGTTGTTTGAAAGCCACGTTTAAAATAATTAAAAAGAAACAGATATTACAGTAAACCATTAGCTAAGTTTAACCAGGGTATCATGATTCCCCTCATACCAAAGTAACCAAACATCAAATCTCATAGAGTTTTTCAACATCTATCCTTAGGAAGCAGTCACACCACGCTTCAAGAATTGGCATGACAATGCATTAGCGTGACATTAAGATTAAATAAGAACACAGAGTTAGCGATTTTCTTGTGCTTCTGTTGAACAAAATTGCCCACAGTTCCATTGCTGGAAATGGAACTTTTAGCGCAGAACATCTCCACCATAACAAAAATACATTGCTCACTGGAAACAATTTTCCTAGATAGATTTTAAAGTAACAGAATTGAGATAAAGATTTTATGTAAACCAGATCAACTACATATGCCCATATATTCCTTTAAACACATAGATCAAGATTAAAGCTCAAATCGTTTTACCGCAATAGAGTTAGCTACAGGATGGAACAGAGACGTTAAAAAACTTCAAAATGCAGCTATTATCAGTCCATAAAATAATTCATCATTCACCCAGATAAAACCATTAAACCATTAATGAGCACATAGAGGAGAAGGGCCTGTACAAACTTTCATTTCCAGGAATAATTTTTAGATAGATTATCCACCCATTGTCAGTTCAAAAAAATAGAAATTCAATAAAATGCTTGAAGAGGCTCATAACCACTAAACCCTACAAAAATCTTGAGCACCGTTTCATTCACAAAACCCTTACACATAGCATGTAGAAAAGCCTAGATACTGCCAACAAAGCCTTGTAACTCCGAATAGTAAGCCTTTAAACAACAAACAACACATCCCCAAATCCTTTGAAACAAAGAACGGCCAACTGGAGGTAAAGGACATTGGAACATGGTCTTACCAAGTTTTTCTTGATGGTATTCCCTTTCCCTAGCTGCAAGCCTATTCAAATGCGGTACCATCCTCCCACGAGACCAGTCCATATATTAGGAAAAGCTTCACATAAAAATAAAGCAAATAGCGTTAAAATCGATATGGAGGAGGCACATATATGAACAACAATGGAGACCCTGTAAACACCAAAACTCCACTGTCCACACCTTTTACAAGAAAACCCCAATGGGTAGCTCTCTCTCCTCATCCTCCATTTTATCATGCAAAAGGGTATTTCGAAACCAGAATAATTCGCTATATTCCTAAGCCAACATGGAAGGAGGACAAGCATTCCTTCACATGGCATTCTTAAATGTTCAACTACCTCCACTAGTGACTAGACAAATTACCCACTCCTTGTAGTCATTAGTCCCTCTTTGAATGTTGAATATGTATTACACTATGCATTATAACCTTGGTTTCAAAGGTTACACCTTTAATTGTTTGATCAATTTACTTCTTGAAACATTACACTCAACATAAAGTTTGGTCATAGTACCTACAAACAAATAAGTTCCTCATGTCTTAGTTCATAATGAACTAAGTAAGCCCAAGTTCGTAAAATCCCTTCATACTTTTTCATTAAGTCGCTTTTTAAAACCAACCGCTCTTTTCCCTTTAGAAGCAGAGGTGAGTTAGCCACAACATTCTATCTTAAACAAGACTAGGTTATGTGATAAGTTAAAAATCCAAGATAAAACAGTATGAAGTAAGTAGACATGATGGAAAAATAAACACCAGGACAGTATACAAGAATCATCATTATACAAATAAAACAATGTAAATACCACCATAAGAAAATAGGACACCATGTATTAATCTACGAAATAAATCCAGATAAAAAATACAAGTATCTCTCCTAATAAAGTTTACACAATGTTGAACTTAATGTTAGATTAACCTTCGATATTAACGATTCTATTTACCTTACATTTTTTTTTTCACAAATTTAGCGGACATTATAGAGAACCTGAACGTGTGGTGCCACCACCCTATGGATCTTCCACTGAGCCAGTACCTAAACATGAGGTAATCACCTGAGAACCTGACACCCCTGAAACCTAAGTAGTTGTGCCCTGACTTGTATTCACCTGAGAATGGGAATCTTTCTTCTCCCCTTTATCCAACTCACCAAATTTCATGAATGCCTTCTCTTCCTCAAATTTCACATCTCACCTCACAACAGTTTGTTTTCTTCCAAGAATACATATGTGGTAGGATTTTGAAATCTTGTCATACCCAAGAAAGATACCTTTTTTGTTGTGGGTTTCAACTTAGTCCTTTTTTCCCACGAAACATGAAAGTAGCTAAGACACCCAAATAACTTGAGGACTTTTTTTTTTACTATAAAAATTCAAGTTACACACCTCTAGACAGATAAAGAATGAAAAACCCTGATCATGCAACATAGATCTTGCTGCACCAACTATTTCTCTATTTTTTCTCACATCCACCCCACTCTGCTGAGGTGTGTAGGGTACAATCAATTGTCTCTTGATTCGTTCTTGAGCACAGAAAGCATAAAACTATTTGGAGGTATATTATCCCCCATTTTCATATCGTAAAAATTTAATCCTTCTCCCTGTTTGGTTTTCTACCAGAGCTTTGAGCTCTTTGAACTTTTGTAAGATATCTTTTGATTCCTCATTTTTCAAAAAATAGATTCAGGTTTTCCTGTAAAAATCATCAATCAAGGTTAAATAGTGCTCATAACCTTTCAAATATGTAATATAAATCGAACCACAAAGGTATGAATGTATCATATCAAGATCCCCTACTAAGCTGATGTCACTTCTAGGGAAAGTAGTCTTTACATAATTACCAAGAAAACACCCTTTGCACACTTCAATGTGCTCTATGTTAAACTCAGGAACACTTGTCACAAATACCTCAAAATCCTCAAATAAGGATGATGTAGGTGATCCATCCTTCTATGCCACAACTCATATAAGTCGCCACAATCAATGCTATTGTCATGGGATAGAGAATCATGAAACTGAAAATTGAGCATGTAAAGTTTCCCACTTCGAACACCAATTTTGACTTCTTAATTTACACTAGTGGAAAATGAGAGATTAGTGACCAAAAAAATGACCAAAATCCACATATCAATGACCACTTTTGGTTTGGCGATCGCTGGTGGCTAATTTACGGTCTTTTATTACGCGACCAAAATTGGTCATTTGTTTTTGTCATTTATAGCTTGTCAGTTGGTAATTAATTTGGTCATATATTTGGTCATTAATTTGGTCATATATTTGAATCAATGACCAAATATATGACCACATTTATGACCAAATTAATGACCACATGACAAACTAGAATATGACCAAATTTGGTCGCGTAATAAAAGACCGTAAATTAGCCACCAAAACTGTTTTTTGGTCATTGATATACGAATTTTGGTCATTTTTTTTGGTCATTTATATCTTATTGTTTGGTCATGTATCTCTCAATTTTTTGTCATGTTATATGCGAATTTTGATCATTAATCTCATTTATTGGTCAATAATTTAGTCATTTTTAGTCGTTTTATGTGTGGTTATTATATTTTAGTAGTTTTAATGGTGTCTATTATTGATCAATATAAATTTTTCATATGATATTATGTTTAAATTAAAAAAAATCTTACATTATTTATCATCATCTAATACACATGTGAATTATGCAATGTCACATTAATTATTTAATTACAACACTTATAAATAATATAATGTACGACCATATAAGTTTTAAACTGCACAAATTATATTATATATATGGAATGTCAAGTATTACAATAAATATGAGTCTTCTCAAAAACTATCTCCATATAACTTTACATGAAAATCATCTAGTACATCGATGACTTTTCAAGATATTACAATGTCTAAACCATCCCACTTGTACTTGGCTGCTAAACCATACTTAGATCCCGTGGCAGCTTCAATTAACCCATACTTAGCATCTTGAAAGCCTCAGCAGCAGGCTCTTCATACTCAATGGCAAAGCCTCGGTCACCAGACTCTTCATACTCTATGGCCCACTTAGTTAAATTCACTCCTGCAAAATCCAATAAAAAAATCTCAATAGAAAAACAATGAAGCAAAATATTTATAATGTTCAATAGCTAACAACAATAACCAACTTAATATGCAAAATAGGAAAATATAATCTAACAAATTCAAATTAAGAATTCAGAACAATCAGGATTCAAAACACATTAATGTATTATCTTTCATGCAGTTATTTGGTGTACGAGAAATAAAAAACCATTATACAATGGTATATACAACAAGATACTTCATACATTAACTCATGCTTACCTCTATCAAGTGAGTAATACCAGAGACACTCAAGTACTCTAGATTTGGAATATTCAACTGCTTTTAATAGGGAGGAAAAAGTGAGTCTAATTTCTACTCAGCTGCACTTATCAACCTGTAAAAATAAACTATTGTGAATTAGATTTTATGGCTACATAAACAGAATCTTGCAATCACGTATGTCATACGAAGCCAAAGAAAATGTATGTCATACGAATCTTGCAATCATGTCTAAATGTAAACAATGACTTTCACACAACTGCAATATGCCCCAAGTACTAAACTCGGTGATGCCAAATGCAAATATGTTTCCAAATATCAATTTATAGTGCTTGCCAAAAGGAAGGAAAATTTACACTCTCAGTAATTTCCAGTTTCAAATCAATAAGCCCAAATGATTCAGATTTGTTGAGTACATAGTAGTTATGTTCCAGAATGGTTCCAAAACTAATCAAATGCTTAAAATAACACGATTCTCTTGTATATATCAAGGAAATAAAACTCTCAAGGTGACCAAAACAATTTCCAAAAATGAAGTATTAAATCAAGTGTAAATTTCAAAGGTGCATAGTATGTATGCCTCAAGCAAACCCAACAACAAAACGGATATGACTGTCAAAGCATGTACTGCTGTTGGAAATTGCAGCTATTCTTATGTTTCAATATGCATGCTATCACAAATTTATTTACTTCAAGAGTGATGAAAAGGATTCCAAAGTTTTTGCACCAAGTATAAACACAATCCCAATGTCAGTACTGTAATTGCAAAGGAGTGATATGTAGTTCAGATTTGGTTTATGGGAAAGTTTCCAATAATAAACTTGCACTTATGAAATTATACTAATAATAGAAGCAATCAATTAATAAAAATGTATGCCAAGTATCACTGTGGGACAGAGATAATACCCAGGTATGCCAAATGCCAATGAAAATCACAATAAAAACCTTCAACTTAAGAATGCAATTTTCAGTATGAAAAATCATTGATATTATATGTTCATAATTTATCAACTCATTTTAGTATCACTATGACAATTTTTAAAAATCCTATATACAACAAGATACTTCATGCATTAACTCATGCTTACCTCTATCAAGTGAGTAATACCTGAGACACTCAAGTAATCTAGGTTTGGCATCTTCAGCTTCTTTTGATAGGGAGGAAGAAGTGAGACTAATTTCTGCTCAGTTGCACTTATCAACCTGTAAAAATAAACTATTGTGAATCAGATTTTATGGCTGCATAAACAGAATCTTGTAATCACATATGTCATACGAAGCAAAGAAAATGTATGTCATACAAATCTTGCAATCAGGTGTAAATGTAAACAATGACTTTCACACAACTACAATATGCCCCAAGTACTAAACTCAGTGATGCCAAACACAAATATGTTTCCAAATGATTTATAGTGCTTGCCAAAAGGAAGGAGAATTTACACTGTCAGTAATTTCCAGTTTTAAATCAATAAACCCAAATTATTCAGATTTGTTGAGTATACAGTAGTTATGTTCCATAATGGTTCCAAAATTATCAAATGCTTAAAATAACACGATTATCTTGTAGATATCAAGGAAATAAAACTGTCAAGGTGACCAAAACAATTTCCAGAAATGAAGTATTAAATCAAGTGTAAATTTCAAAGGTGCATAGTATGTATGCCTCAAGCAAACCCAACGACAAAACGGATATGGATTTCATAGCATGTACTGCTGTTGGAAATTGCATCACTTCTTATGTTTCAATATGCATGCTATCTCCAATTTATTTACTTCAAGAGTGATGAAAAGGATTCCAAATTTTTTGCACCAAGTATAAACACAATCCCAATGGCAGTACTGTAATTGCAAGGTAGTGATATGTAGTTCAAATTTGGTTTATGGGAAATTTTCCAATACTAAACTTGCACTTAAGAAATTATACTGATAATAGAATCAATCAATTAATCAATATGTATGCCAAGTATCACTATGGGACAGAGATAATACCCAGGTATGCCAAATGCCAATGAAAATAACAATAAAATTCTTCAACTTAAGAATGCAATTTTTAGTATGAGAGTACTCAAGATAAATACCATGGAAAGATGATAAGTGCTATTCAAGATGCCCAGTCAAAGGATAAATACATATGTCATGCTTATGGGCAGACTATCAAGAAGTTGCAGAGATTAATAATATTGATCTTTACCATTAAATAAGCATCCAAAATAGATCAGATGGTAAATCTTTATGATCTTCTTGTGTTTATGTTTCAGGTATCCAAGAGATGGCTAGCCAAGAAGACAATCACAATAAAGTAGGTGCCTTATGGTAGGAAAGAATTATGGGAAGACAAACAAGACAAATTCTAACCAACAACGATCTTTGCCCCTATCAATTTGGCAACTAATCGAGAAATATGGATTCAGAACAAGAAAAAATCACTGAGACGAAGGATTTGAATATTATTGACTCAAAGAAAATTTCAATATGAAACCAAAGACAAAATAAGAGCTATTGGTAGTGGAATTATTTCATCAAATAGTCTTGAATTCACCACCAACGAAGCCAATATCCACTTTTATTGATCAAAGATGTGTAAGTGCAATGTTTAAACTTTAAACGACACAAGTAAAAGATCAAATTCCCTTCAAAGAATTTGAGAGAGGTTGGATGGGACAATATCAAAACCTAGATCTTTGTAGAGCATGAAGTCGCAACTATGAAATGACATAAAGGCCTTAATGAATACGCAATAATGTTCATCTTCCCAAGGAATGAATGAATGTGCCTCAACAAAAGATGGAAGACTAAACCTGAAGCAAAGATGTATGAGAAACAAGAGTAGGCAACCCAAAAATATTTCCCCCTCCTCAAGATAATGGATGTCTATAAAATAGACTCATCCTACTCCTTAGAGCTCTCCAAAATTAATTAAAACTAATCGAATTATCTCACCCAAGCACTCTTTTCCATACATCTTTCAGATCTAGAATAAAAGATAAGATACACTAGACTTGTATATCCACAACCACCATCAAAATACCAATAATATTTCAAATGGTCACTTTAGATGCTGGATCTAGAAATGAAATGGATCTGGGCAGTTCCTCACCACAAACCGAATTTATGAACTGTTGTTTAAAGTCTGAAACAATTGGTGTTAAATGTTGTTTTGGCACCTTAGAAAATGGATAAAATAGATGCAAAGAAAAACTTGAAATAGTGGGCCCTCTCTGTTGCCTAATCTAGAACTGAGATTCACTTGATCTTGAACTGAGATTCACACTAGTAAATAACACAAAAAATCACCACTTTCCTATAGCTATCATCTGTTGATTTGATGCTATCTTGAGACATGCAACTACTTCCCAAAATAGTCGATACCATGCACCTTCAAAGTTCATGCTAGGCTTTATGATGATAAAAACAAGATAAACTCAGCACTTTACTTTAGTAGAGAATTCTGAATTTCAAAACTCTGAATAACACACCCAACAAAAACACTACACATGCTCATTTTCCAGGTTGAGGACACAAGGAAGTGGTTGAAGATAAGAGCATTGATTTCACTTAGTTTCCAGCTTATACAAAGTTGAAATGTATGCTAAGAATATCCTTCACAATATTAGATTTTACTCCCTTTGAATCGCGACTATATCTGCATGACTAAATAAAATCAATCCATGCCTTATATCTCCTTGAGAAACTCGCCTATCCATCAGCTGTAGATGTGGAATTTGTGGAAATAAAACAAAGGCAAACTGACTAATCAAAGTGCCTTCACTCATACCAACCATGCATGAAAGTAAATCTAAAATACAAAGCATGATAAGTGTGCCCCCCTAGTAGTCATGAGGTTGAAATGTAATTTCGAATACCCCATTTTGACCCCTGGGTTATACAGGATCAAATATATATATATGCTCATGACCTGGCTTGATGCCTAGACTAATGTTAAATTTTTAGCATGGTAGGTTTTGATACATTGACTACTCATCATGTGGGTAAACATTACTGCAGTTTATTTTGTGATGTCAATAGGTACACAAATACAATGCTAAAACCACCAACAGGTTGCAAGTGAGCACAAGGGATCTACGAGTTCACAAGAGCAGAAGTAAGGGGAATAAGAAGAAATAATTTTATATATTGTTGCCCTTACTTTTTGTCATGAGCTCTCTACCTTTTAACATATAATTAGACTTAAGTTGTCCAAAATAGGACATAAAAGGAGTTTCCTCAATGACACATGATCTCATGCAACCATTGGAATATAGAAACCATGTTCTCATCCATTCCATCTTCTTCTCCGTTCATTGTGTTCTTTGGGTGGAACTCATCCATTTTTGAAACCATGGCTGCAATTACCTTTGAATTCCTAAGTAAAGACCGACAATTTCCAGCAACTGGTATAGCAATGCGAATAGTTGTCAATGAGATAGGAGAGTAGGAAAATCAATAGTCTGCAACCCAGTGCTTCTTCGCTAGGTAACCATAGCCAAATCCAAGTCTACCTCTCAAATAAATCCGCAGGTAACCAGAAGAAGAGATTCCCTTGCTTTCACTGGAAGGAAAGGATTTCCTTAGGGACTGCACTACAGAGAAAGAAAAATCCTTTCTTGGTGTTGTGTAGGTTGAGGGAATATTTTTGGCTAGTTGCAGGTGGACACTGGATTGTTGTGCCTCAAGTAATTATAATGTGAAAAATTGAGATAGCTAACTAGAATTTCTTCATCTGAGCACTGTGGGTTCAGTTGAGCGTGAGATATTAGAGCCAATAGTAGTTATTTGACCTTGTGGTCTCAGAGCCCTAGCTTGTGGGTAGTGGCTAAATAGATTTCCTATGGTTGGGTGGAAAAGTGCTCACTTGCATCTAGTTGGTGGTTGAATTCAAAGACACTTGTATATCAAGGCTATTGACAAAACATTGAATCACAAATCTAACTTTGTTCTTCATGATAGAAATAAATATATTTTGAGCTGGTGGTAGACTCAAGCCTCAAACAGACAAGTATACTCGTTAGAATTTTTCATGGTCTTCCCTAGCATGTTTTTAAAAGCTCTTTTAATTTTGTATCCCCCTAAGTGATCATGTATGCCAGGTCCAAAGGCACAAAAGCAAAGATGCTAGCTCATATGTTCTTGTTGGCTTTGTTTGTAAGTAAACTTATGTCAGCTGACAGAGTCTCCCTCTTCATCAAATTCCAAAACTAAGCTCCTTGCACTTATCAACATTGTGTAACAGTGAAATTGTTAATAGATATTTACCCATTTGCAGGCAATGCTTTCCTGAGTGGGTACGGATTCCAAAAAATATCAGACTCCCTAAAGCCCCAATCTTCAACTTAAGAATGCAATTTTCAGTATGACAGTATGCAAGATAAATACCATGGAAAGATGACAAGTGCTATTCAATATGCCCAGTCAAAGGATAAATACATATGTCATGCTTATGGGTAGACTGTCAAGAAGTTGCAGAGATTAATAATATTGATCTTTACCACTAAATAAGCATCCAAAATAGATGAGATGGTAAAGCTTTATGCTATTCTTGTTCTTATGTTTCAGGTGTCCAAGAGATGGCTGGTCAAAAAGACAATCACAATAAAGTAGGTGCCTTGTGGTAGGATAGACTTATGGGAAGACAAACCAGACAAAGTTTAACCAACAATGATATTTTCCCCTATCAATTTGGCAACTAGTCGAGAAATATGGGGTCAAAACAAAAAAAATTCACTGAGACAAAGGATTTGAATCCTATTGACTCAAATAAAAGTTCAATCTCAAACCAAAGACAACATAAGAGTTGTTGGTAGTGGAATTATTTCATCAAATAGTCTTGAATTCGCCACCAAAGAAGCCAATCTCCACTTTTATTGATCAAATATGTGTAAGTGCAATGTTTAAACTTTAAACAGCACAAGTAAAAGATCAAATTCCCTTCAAATAATTTGAGAGAGGTTGGATGGGACAATCTCAAAACCTAGATCTTTGTAGACAATGAAGACACAACTATGAAATGACACAAAGGCCTTAATGAATATGCAATAATGTTCATCTGCCCAAGGAATGAATGAATGTGCCTCAGCAAAAGATGGAAGACTGAACCTGAAGCAAAGATGGATGAGAAACCAGTGTAGGCAACCCAAAAATATTTCCCCCTCCTCAAGATAATGAATGTCTATAAAATTGACTCGTCCTCCTCCTTTGAGCTCTCCAAAATTAATTAAAACTAATCGAATTATCTCACCCAAGCACTATTTTTCATACATCTTTCAGATCTAGAATAAAAGATAAGATACTCTGAACTTGTATATCCACAACCACCATAAAAATACCAATAATATTTCAAATGGTCACTTTAGATGCTGGATCTGGAAATGAAATGCATCTAGGCACTTCCTCACCACAAACTGACTTTCTGAATTGCTATTTAAAATCTGAAACAATTGGTGTTAAATGTTGTTTTGGCACCATAGAAAATTGATAAAATAGATGCAAAGAAAAACATGAAATAGTGGGGCCCTCTTTGTTGCCTGATCTAGAACTGAGATTCACTTCATCTTGAACTAATATTCACACTGGTAACACCACAAAAATTCACGTGACTTTCTTGTAGCTATCATCTGCTGATTTGATGTTAACTTGAGACATGCAACCACTTCCCAAAATAGCCGATACCATGCACCTTCAAAGGTCATGCTAGGCTTTAAGATGATAAAAACAAGCTAAACTTAGCAATCCAACTCAGCACTTTACTTTAGTAGAGAATTCTGAATTTCAAAACTCTAAATAACACACCCAACAGAAACACTACACATGCTGATTTTCCAAGTTGAGGAAACAAGGAAATGGTTCAAGATAAGAGCATTGATTTCACTTAGTTTCCATCCTATACAAAGCTGAATTGTAGGATAAGAATATCCTTCACAATATTACACTTTACTCCCTTTGAATCCAGACTATATCTGCATGACTAAAGAAAATCAATCCATGCCCTAAACCTCCTTGAGAAACTCGCCCATCCATCGGCTGTAGATGTGGAATTTGTGGAAATAAAACAAAGGAAAACTGACTAAGCAAAGTTCCTTCACTCATACCAACCATGCAAGAAAGTAAATCTAAAATACAAAGCATAATAAGTGTGCCCCGCTAGCAGTCATGAGGTTGAAATTTAATTACTAATACCCCATTTTAACCCCTGGATTATACAGGATCAAATATGTGTGTGTGTGTGTGTGTGTGTGTGTGTGTGTGTGTGCGCGCGCGTGCGCGCGCTGATGACTTGGCTTAATGCCCAGACTAATGTTAAATTTTTAGCATGTTAGGTTTTGATACATTGACTACTCATCATGTGGGTAAACATTACTGCAGTGTATTTTGTGATGTCAATAGGTACATAAATACAATGCTAAAACCACCAACAGGTTGCAAGTGAGCACAAGGGGTCTATGAGTCCACAAGAGCAGAAGTAAGGGGAATAATAAGAAATAATATTATATATTCTTGCCCATACTTTTTGTCATGAGCTCTCTACCTTTTAACATATAACTAG
This sequence comes from Pseudotsuga menziesii, assembly GCA_001517045.1. NCBI lineage: Eukaryota > Viridiplantae > Streptophyta > Pinopsida > Pinales > Pinaceae > Pseudotsuga > Pseudotsuga menziesii. Next base: position 198,836 of record LPNX010212100.1, on the reverse strand, counting down.
ACTTAAGTTGTCCAAAATACGACATAAAAGGAGTTTCCTCAGTGGCACATGGTCTCATGAAACCATTGGAATATAGAAACCATGTTCTCATTCATTCCATCTTATTCTCCATTCATTACATTCTTTTGGTGGAACTCATCCATTTGTTAAACCATGGTCGCAATTACCTTTGAATGCCTGAGTAAAGACCGACAATTTCCAGTAGCTGGTATAGCAATGTGAATATTTGTCAATGAGATAGGAGAGTAGGAAAATCAATAGTATGCAACCCAGTGCTTCTTCACTACGTAACCATAGCCAAAGCCAATTATACCTCTCAAAGAAATCCGTAGGTAACCAAAAGAAGAGATTCCCTTGATTTCACTGCAAGGAAAGGATTTCCTTAGGGACTGTACTGCAGAGATAGGAAAATCCTTTCTTGGTGTTGTGTGGGTTGAGGGAAGAGTTTTGGCAAGTTGCAGGTGGACACTGGATTGTCGTTCCCCAAGTAATTATACTGTGAGAAATCGAGGTTGATAACTAGAATTTCTTCATTTAAGCACTATGGGTTGGCTTGAGCATGAGAGATTAGAGCCAATAGTAATTATTTGACCTTGTGGTCTCATAGCCCTGGCCCGTGGGTGGCGGCTACATAGCTTTCCTATGGTTGGGTGGAAAAGTGCTCACTTTCATCTAGTTGGTGGTTGAATTCAAAGACACTTGTCTATCAAGGATGTTGACAAAACATTGAATCACAAATCTAACTTTGTTCTTCATGACAGAAATAAATATATTTTGAGTTGGTGGTAGACTCAAGCCTCAAAAAGACAAGTCTACTCGTTAGAATTTTTCATGGTCTTCCCTAGTATGGTTTTATAAGATCTTGCTAATTTTTTAGCCCCCTAAGTGATCATCTATGCCAGGTCCAAAGGCACAGAAGGAAAGATGCTAGCTCATATGTTCTTGTTGGCTTTGTTTGTAAGTAAACTTATGTCAGCTGATAGAGTCTCCCTCTTCATCAAATTCCAAAGTGGACCTCCTTGCACTTATCAACATTGTGTAACAGTGAAATTGTTTACACATAGTTACCCATTTGCAGGCAATTCTTGCCTAAGTGGGTACAGATTCCAAAAAACATCAGACTCCCTAAAGCCCCAATCTTCAACTTAAGAATGCAATTTTGAGTATGACAGTACGTAAGATAAATATCATGGAAAGATGACAAGTGCTATTCAAGATGCCCAATCAAAGGATAAATACATATGTCATGCTTATGTGAAACTGTCAAGAAGTTACAGAGATTAATAATATTGATCTTTACCATTAAAAAAGCATCCAAAATAGATCAGATGGTAAATCTTTATGATCTTCTTGTGCTTATGTTTCAGGTGTCCAAGAGATGGCTGGCCAAGAAGAGAATCACAATAAAGTAGGTGTCTTGTGGTAGGATGGAATTATGGGAAGACAAACCAGACAAAGTTTAACCAACAATGATCTTTTCCCTTATCAATTTGGAAACTAATCAAGAAATATGGGGTCAGAACAAGAAAAAATCACTGACAAAGGATTTGAATCTTACTGACTCAAAGAAAAGTTCAATCTCAAACCAAAGACAAAATAAGAGCTATTGGTAGTGGAATTATTTCATCAAATAGTCTTGAATTCGCCACCAAAGAAGCCAATCTCTATTTTTATTGATCAAAGATGTGTAAGTGCAATGTTTAAACTCTAAACACCACAATTAAAAGATCAAATTCCCTTCAAAGAATTTGAGAGTGGTTCGATGGGACAATCTCAAAACCTAGATCTTTGTAGACAATGAAGTCACAACTATGAAATGACACAAAGGCCTTAATGAATACGTAATAATGTTCATCTTCCCAAGGAATGAATGAATGTGCCTCAACAAAAGATGGAATATCGAACCTGAAGCAAAGATGGATGAGAAACCAGTGTAGGAAACCCAAAAATACTCCCCCCTCCTCAAGATAATTAATGTCTATAAAATAGACTCATCCTCCTCCTTTGAGCTCTCCAAAATTAATTAAAACTAATCGAATTATCTCACCTAAGAACTCTTTTCCATACATCTTTCAGATCTAGAATAAAAGATAAGATACACTGGACTTGTATATCCACAACTACCATAAAAATACCAATAATATTTCAAATGGTCACTTAAGATGTTGGATCTAGAAATGAAATGGATCTGGGCACTTCCTCACCACAAATTGACTTTCTGAACTGTTGTTTAAAGTATGAAACAATTGGTGTTAAATGTTGTTTTGGCACCACAAAAAATGGATAAAATAGATGCAAAGAAAAACTTGAAATAGTGGGCCCTCTTTGTTTCCTGATCTAGAACTGAGATTTACTTGATCTTGAACTGATATTCACACTTGTAGATACCACAAAAAATCACCACTTTCCTGTAGCTATCATCTGCTGATTTGATGCTATCTTGAGACATGCAACCACTTCCCAAAATAGCCGATACCATGCACCTTCAAAGGTCATGCTAGGCTTTATGATGATAAAAACAAGCTAAACTCAACAATCCAACTCAGCACTTTACTTTCGTAGAGAATTCTGAATTTCAAAACTCTGAATAACACACCCAACAGAAACACTACACATGCTGATTTTCCAGGTTGAGGACACAAGGAAGTGGTTGAAGATAAGAGCATTGATTTCACTTAGTTTCCAGCCTATACAAAGCTGAACTGTATGCTAAGAATATCCTTCACAATATTACAATTTACTCCCTCTGAATCCAGACTATATCTGTATGACTAAATAAAATCAATCCATGCCCTAAATCTCCTTGAGAAACTCGCCCATCCATCAGCTGTGGATTGGGAATTTGTGGAAATAAAACGAAGGCAAATTGACTAAGCAAAGTTCCTTCACTCATACCAACCATGCATGAAAGTAAATCTGAAATACAAAGCATGATAAGTGTGGCCCCCTAGTATTTATGAGGTTGAAATGTAATTACTAATACCCCATTTTGACCCCTGGACTATACAGGATCAAATATATATATATATATATATATGCTCATGACTTGGCTTCATGCCCAGACTAATGTTAAATTTTTAGCATGGTAGGTTTTGATACATTGACTACTAGTCATGTGGGTAAACATTACTGTAGTTTATTTTGTGATGTCAATAGGTACACAAATACAATGCTAAAACTCCCAACAGGTTGCAAGTGAGCACAAGGGATCTATGAGTCCACAAGAGCAGAAGTAAGGGGAATAAGAAGAAATAATATTATATATTGTTTCCCTTAATTTTTGTCATGGGCTCTCTACCTTTTAACATATAATTAGACTTAATTTGTCCAAAATAGGACATAAAAGGAGTTTCCTCAGTGGCACATGGTCTCATGCAACCATTGGAATATAGAAACCATGTTCTCATCCATTCCATCTTCTTCTCTATTCATTATGTTCTTTGGGTGGAACTCATCTATTTGTGAAACCATGACCACAATTACCTTTGAATGCCTAAGTAAAGACCTGCAATTTCCAGCAGCTGGTATAGCAATGCGAATAGTTGTCAATGAGATAGGAGAGTAGGAAAATCATTAGTCTGCAACCCAGTGCTTCTTCGCTAGGTAACCATATCCAAATCCAAGTCTACCTCTCAAAGAAATCCGTAGGTAACCAGAAGAAGAGATTCCCTTGCTTTCACTGCAAGGAAAGGATTTCCTTAGGGACTGCACTGGAGAGAAAGGAAAATCCTTTCTTGGTGTTGTGTGGGTTGAGGGAAGAGTTTTGGCTAGTTGCAGGTGGACACTAGATTGTTGTGCCTCAAGTAATTATAATGTGAGAAATTGAGATAGATAACCAGAATTTCTTCATCTGAGCACTGTGGATTCGGTTGAGCGTGAGATATTAGAGCCAATAGTAGTTATTTGACCTTGTGGTCTCAAAGCCCTGGCTTGTGGCTGATGGCTACATAGATTGCCTATGGTTGGGTGGAAAAGTGCTCACTTACATCTAGTTGGTGGTTGAATTCAAGGACACTTGTATATCAAGGTAGTTGACAAAACATTGAATCACAAATCTAACTTTGTTCTTCATGACAGAAATAAATATATTTTGAGATGGTGGTAGACTCAAGCCTCAAACAGACAAGTCTACTGATTAGAATTTTTCATGGTATTCCCTAGCATATTTTTACAAGCTCTTTCTAAATTTTTATCCCCCTAAGTGATCATGTATGCCAGGTCCAAAGGCACAGAAGCAAAGATGCTAGCTCATGTGTTCTTGTTGGCTTTGTTTGAAAGTAAACTTATGTCAGCTGATAGAGTCTCCCTCTTCATCAACGTCCAAAGCTAAGCTCCTTGCACTTATCAACATTGTGTAACAGTAAAATTGTTAATAGATATTTACCCATTTGCAGGAAATACTTTCCTGAGTGGGTACGGATTCCAAAAAACATCAGACTCCCTAAAGCCCCAATCTTCAACTTAAGAATGCAATTTTCAGTATGACAATACGCAAGATAAATACCATGGAAAGATGAGAAGTGCTATTCAAGATGCCCAGTCAAAGGATAAATACATATGTCATGCTTATGGGCAGACTATCAAGAAGTTGCAAAGATTAATAATACTGATATTTACCACTAAATAAGCATCCAATATAGATCAGATGGTAAAGATTTATGATATTCTTGTGCTTATGTTTCAGGTGTCCAAGAGATGGTTGGCCAAGAAGACAATCACAATAAAGTAGGCGCCTTGTGGTAGGATGGAATTATGGGAAGAAAAACCAAACAAAGTTTAACCAACAATGATATTTGCCCCTATCATTTGGGCAACTAATCGAGAAATATGGGGTTTGAACAAGAAAAAATCATTGAGACAAAGGATTTGAATCTTACTAACTCAAATAAAAGTTCAATCTCAAATGAAAGTCAAAATAAAAGTTATTGGTAGTGGAATTATTTCATCAAATAGTCTTGAATTCACCACCAAAGAAGCCAATTTCCACTTTTATTGATCAAAGATGTGTAAGTGCAATGTTTAAACTTTAAACAGCACAATTAAAATATCAAATTCCCTTCAAAGAATTTGAGAGAGGTTGGATGGGACAATCTCAAAACCTATATCTTTGTAGACAATGAAGTCACAACTATGAAATGACACAAAGGCCTTAATGAATATGCAATAATGTTCATCTGCCCAAGGTATGAATGAATGTGCCTCAGCAAAAGATGGAAGACTAAACCTAAAGAAAAGATAGATGAGAAACCAGTGTATGCAACCCAAAAAGATTTCCCCCTCCTCAAGATAATAAATGTCTATAAAATAGACTCATCCTCTTCCTTTGAGCTCTCCAAAATTAATTAAAACTAATCGAATTATCTCACCCAAGCACTCTTTTCCATACATCTTTCAGATCTAGAGTAAAAGATAAGATACACTGGACTTGTATATCCACAACCACCATCAAAATACCAATAATATTTCAAATGGTCACTTTAGATGCTGGATCTAGAAATGAAATGGATCTGGGCACTTCCTCACCACAAACTGACTTTCTGAACTGCTATTTAAAGTCTGAAACAATTGGTGTTAAATGTTGTTTTGGCACCACAGAAAATTGATAAAATAGATGCAAAGAAAAACTTGAAATAGTGGGGCCCTCTTTGTTGCGTGATCTGGAACTGAGATTCACTTGATCTTGAACTGATATTCACACTGGTAATACCACAAAAAATCACCACTTTCCTATAGCTATCATCTGCTGATTTGATGCTATCTTGAGACATGCAACCACTTCCCAAAATTGCTGATACCATGCACCTTCAAAGGTCATGCTAGGCTTTATGAAGATAAAACCAAGCTAAACTCAACAATCCAACTCGGCACTATACTTTAGTAGAGAATTCTGAATTTCAAAAATATGAATAACACACCCAATAGAAACACTACACATTATTGATTATCCAGGTTGAGGACACAAGTGGTTCAATATAAGAGCATTGATTTCACTTAGTTTCCAGCCTATACAAAGCTGAACTATATGCTAAGAATATCCTTCACAATATTACACTTTACTCCCTTTGAATCCAGACTATATGTGCATGACTAAAGAAAATCAATCCATGCCCTAAATCTCCTTGAGAAACTCGCCCATCCATCAGTTGTAGATGTGGAATTTGTGGAAATAAAACAAAGGAAAACTGACTAAGCAAAGTGCCTTCACTCATACCAACCATGCATGAAAGTAAATCTAAAATACAAAGCATGATAAGTGTGCTCCCCTAGCAGTCATGAGGTTGAAATTTAATTACTAACACCCCATTTTGACCCCTGGATTATACAGGATCAAATATGTGTGTGTGTGCACGCGCGAGCGTGTGTGTGTGTGTGTGTGTGTGTGTGCTGATGACTTGGCTTGATGCCCAGACTAATGATAAATTTTTAGCATGGTAGGTTTTGATACATTGACTACTCATCATGTGGGTAAACATTACTGCAGTGTATTTTGTGATGTCAATAGGTACAGAAATACAATGCTAAAACTACCAACAGGTTGCAAGTGAGCACAAGGGATCTATGAGTCCACAAGAGAAGAATTAAGAGGAATAAGAAGAAACAATATTATATATTGTTGCCCTTACTTTTTGTCATGAGCTAGCTACCTTTTAACATATAATTAGACTTAAGTTGTCCAAAATAGGGCATAAAAGGAGTTTCCTCAGTGGCACATGGTCTAATGCAACCATTGGAATATAGAAACCATGTTCTCATCCATTCCATCTTCTTCTCCATTCATTATGTTCTTTGTGTGGAACTCATCCATTTGTGAAACCATGGCTGCAATTACCTTTGAATGCCTGAGTAAAGACCGGCAATTTCCAGCAGCTGGTATAGCAATGTGAATAGTTGTCAATGAGATAGGAGAGTAGGAAAATCAATAGTCTGCAACACAGTGCTTCTTCCCTAGGTAACCATAGCCAAATGCAATTCTACCTATCAAAGAAATCCGTAGGTAACCAGAAGAAGAGATTCCCTTGATTTCACTGCAAGGAAATGATTGCCTTATGGATTGCACTGCAGAGACAGGAAAATCATTTATTGGCGTTGTGTGGGTTGAGGGAAGAGTTTTGGCTAGTTGTAGGTGGACACTGGATTGTTGTGCCTCAAGTAATTATACTATGATAAATTGAGGTAGATAACCAGAATTTCTTCATCTGAGCAGTGTGGGTTGGGTTGAGCGTGAGAGATTAGAGCCAATAGCAATTATTTGACCTGGTGGTCTCAGAGCCCTGGCTTGTGGGTGGCGGCTACATAGCTTGCCTATGGTTGGGTGTAAAAGTGCTCACTTTCATCTAGTTGGTGGTTTAATTCAAATACACTTGTCTATCAAGGATATTGAAAAAACCTTGAATCACAAATCTAACTTTGTTCTTCATGACAAAAATAAATATATTTTGAGCTAGTGGTAGACTCAAGCCTCAAACAGACAATTCTACTAGTTAGAATTTGTCATGGTCTTCCCTAGCATGTTTTTATGAACTCTTGCTAATTTTTTATCCCCCTAAGTGATCATGTATGCCAGGTCCAAAGGTACAGAAGCAAAGATGCTAGATCATATGTTCTTGTTGGCTTTGTTTGTAAGTAAACTTATGTCAGCTGACAGAGTCTCCCTCTTCATCAAATTCCAAATCTGAGCTCCTTGCACTTATCAACATTGTGTAACAATGAAATTATTTACAAATATTTTCCCATTTGCAGGCAATGCTTGCCTGAGTGGGTACAGATTCCAAAAAAAAGCAGACTCCCTAAAGCCCTAATCTTCAACTTAAGAATGCAATTTTCAGTATGACAGTATGCAAGATAAATACCATGGAAAGATGACAAGTTCTATTCAATATTCCCAATCAAAGGATAAATACATATGTCATGCTTATGGGAAAACTGTCAAGAAGTTGCAGAGATTAATAATATTGATCTTTACCATTAAATAAGCATCCAAAATAGATCATATGGTAAAGCTTTATGATCTTCTTGTGCTTATGTTTCAGGTGTCCAAGAGATGGTTGGCCAAGAAGACAATCACAATAAAGTAGGCACCTTGTGGCAGGATGGAATTATGGGAAGACAAACCAGACAAAGTTTAACCAACAATGATCTTTGCCCCTATCAATTTGGCAACTAATTGAGAAATATGGGGTCAGAACAAGAAAAAATCACTGACAAAGGATTTGAATCTTACTGACTCAAAGAAAAGTTCAATCTCAAACCAAGTCAAAATAAGAGCTAGTGGTAGTGGAATTATTTCATCAAATAGTCTTGAATTTTCCACCAAAGAAGCCAGTCTCTACTTTTATTGATCAAAGATGTGTAAGTGCAATGTTTAAACTTTAAACAGCACAAGTAAAAGATCAAATTCCCTTCAAAGAGTTTGAGAGAGGTTGGATGGGACAATCTCAAAACCTATATCTTTGTATACAATGAAGTCACAACTATGAAATGACACAAATGCCTTAATGAATACGCAATAATGTTCATCTACCCAAGGAATGAATGAATGTGCCTCAGCAAAAGATGGAAGACTGAACCTGAAGCAAAGATGGATGAGAAACCAGTGTAGGCAACCCAAAAAGATTTCCCCCTCCTCAAGATAATGAATGTCTATAAAATAGACTCATCCTCCTCCTTTGAGCTCTCCAAAATTGATTAAAACTAATCGAATTATCTCACCCAAGCACTCTTTTCCATACATCTTTCAGATCTAGAATAAAAGATAAGATACACTGGACTTGTATATCCACAACCACCATAAAAATACCAATAATATTTCAAATGGTCACTTTAGATGTTGGATCTGGAAATGAAATGGATCTGGGCACTTCCTCACCGCAAACTGACTTTATGAATTGTTGTTTAAAGTATGAAACAATTGGTGTTAAATGTTGTTTTGGCACCACAGAAAATGGATAAAATAGATGCAAAGAAAAACTTGAAATAGTGGGTCCTCTTTGTTGCCTGATCTGGAACTGCGATTTACTTGATCTTGAACTAATATTCACACTGGTAGATACCACAAAAAATCGCCACTTTCTTGTAGCTATCATCTGTTGATTTGATGCTATCTTGAGACATGCAACCACTTCCCAAAATAGCTGATACCATGCACCTTCAAAGGTCATGCTAGGCTTTATGATGATAAAAATAAGCTAAACTCAGCAATCCAACTCAGTACTTTACTTTAGCAGAGAATTCTGAATTTCAAAACTCTGAATAACACACCCAACAGAAACACTACACATGCTGGTTTTCCAGGTTGAGGACACAAGGAAGTGGTTCAAGATAAGAGCATTGATTTCACTTAGTTTCCAACCTATACAAAGTTGAACTGTATGCTTAGGATATCCTTCAAAATATTACACTTTACTTCCTTTGAATCCAGACTATATCTACATGACTAAAGAAAATCATTCCATGCCCTAAATCTCCTTGAGAAACTTGCCCATCCATCAGCTGTAGATTTGGAATTTGTGGAAATAAAACAAAGGAAAACTGACTAAGCAAAGTGCCTTCACTCATACCAACCATGCATGAAAGTAAATCTAAAATACAAATCATGATAAGTGTGCCCCCCTAGCAGTCATGAGGTTGAAATGTAATTACTAATACCCCATTTTGACCCTTGTATTATACATGGTCAAATGTGTGTGTGTGTGTGTGTGTGTGTGTGTGTGTGTGTGTGTGTGTGTGTGTGTGTGTGTGTGTGTGTTGATGACTTATCTTGATGCCCAAACTAAGGTTAAATTTTTAGCATGGTAGTTTTTGATACATTGACTACTCGTCATGTGGGTATACATTACTGCAATGTATTTTGTGATGTCAATAGGTACACAAATAAAATTCTAAAACCACCAACAGGTTGCAAGTGAGCCCAAGGGATCTATGAGTCCACAAGAGCAGAAGTAAGGGGAATAAGAAGAAATAATATTATATATTGTTTCCCTTACTTTTTTTCATGAGCTCTCTACCTTTTAACATATAATTAGACTTAACTTGTTCAAAATAGGACATAAAAGGAGTTTCCTCAGTGGCACACAGTCTCATGCAACCATTGGAATATAGAAACCATGTTCTCATCCATTCCACCTTCTTCTCCATTCATTATGTTCTTTGGGTGGAACTCGTCCATTTGTGTAACCATGGCTGCAATTACCTTTGAATGCTTGAGTTAAATGTTGTTTTGGCACCATAGAAAATGGATAAAATAGATGCAAAGAAAAACTTGAAATAGTGGGCCCTCTTTGTTGCCTGATATGGAACTGAGATTCACTTGATCTTGAACTGATATTCACACTAGTAAATACCACAAAAAATCACCTCTTTCCTATAGCTATCATCTGCTGATTTGATGCTATCTTGAGACATGCAACCACTTCCCAAAATAGTTGATACCATGCACCTTCAAAGTTCATGCAAGGCTTTATGATGATAAAAACAAGCTAAACTCGGCACTTTACTTTAGTAGAGAATTCTGAATTTGAAAACTCTGAATAACACACCCAACAGAAACACTACACATGATGATATTCTTCTTGTCCATTCCATCTTCTCTGTTCATTATGTTCTTTGGGTGGAACTCATCCATTTGTGAAACCATGGTTGCAATTACCTTTGAATTCCTGAGTAAAGACCAACAATTTCCAGCAGCTGGTATAGCAATGTGAATAGTTGTCAATGAGATAGGAGAGTAGAAAAATCAATATTATGCAACCCAGTGCTTCTTCCCTAGGTAACCATAGCCAAAGCCAATTCTACCTCTCAAATAAATCCATAGGTAACCAGAATAAGAGATTCCCTTACTTTCACTGCAAGGAAAGGATTGCCTTAGGGACTGCACTGCAGAGAAAGGAAATTCCTTTCTTGGTGTTGTGTGGGTTGAGGGAAGAGTTTTGGCTAGTTGCAGGTGGAAACTGGATTGTTGTTCCTCAAGTAATTATAGTGTGAGAAATTGAGATAAATAACCAGAATTTCTTCATCTGAGCACTGTGGGTTGGGTTGAGCGTGAGAGATTAGATCCAATAGTAGCTATTTGACCTTGTGGTCTCAGAGCCCTGGCTTGTGGGTGGCGGCTACATAGATTTCCTATGATTGGGTGTAAAAGTTCTCACTTGCATCTAGTTGGTGGTTGAATTCAAAGACACTTGTCTATCAAGGCTGTTGACAAAACATTGAATCACAAATCTAACTTTGTTCTTCATGACAGAAATAAATATATTTTGAGTTGGTGGTAGACTTAAGCCTCAAATAGACACGTCTACTCGTTAGAGTTTTTCATGGTCTTCCCTAGCATGTTTTTATAAGCTCTTGCTAATTTTTTAGCCCCATAAGTGATCATGTATTCCAGGCCCAAAGGAATAGAAGCAAAGATGCTAGCTCATCTATTATTGTTGGCTTTATTTGTAAGTAAACTTATGTCATCTGACAGAGTCTCCCTCTTCATCAAATTCGAAATTTGAGCTCCTTGCACTTATCAACATTGTGTAGCAGTGAAATTGTTTACATATATTTACCCATTTGCAGGCAATGCTTGCCTGAGTGGGTACGGATTCCGAAAAACATCAGACTCCCTAAAGCCCCAATCAGTTTAGGCAGCAGCATAAACTGAGTTACAACCTCGTTTGATTTTATCCATATATGAAAAAATTGCCAAAAAATTGGAGACATTACAATTTTTCATGATATCTAACCTCAAACGAAAAATTGGCCTAAAAAAATTGTAACATTAGAAAAAAATCAGCCCATGACAATTTTTGAAAAAAAATAGCAAACATTGGGAAAAATTCGGCAGGCTAATTTTGACCCTCATAAAATACCATTTTTTTTTTTTACCCATTTGTTTTGGCATCTGTTGGAGAGAGAGAGGGAAGGCATTAACCATCATCAAAATGACAAAACCAGTCATAGAAGGGCCGAACCATTGTTTTCATCGCGATCAAAAATATATATTGGAGTGGGGATCAAGGTCATTACAGAAATCATGATTGCATCCCAAGATGTCCCCTGCTTCTTTATATTGATTTTACTATCCACTGTCCTTTATAAGTCATGGATTTGTTTCTTTGTAATTCTTTAGACAAATTTTGACGCCTCAAAAGGTGACATTCCTGTAGCACTGGATTTGGGGAGTATGGGAAAAGATCACGTTTGGGTTAGTGAGAAGAGTTTGGGGAGGTCCTGGCCACCCTACCTTTCACCCAAGACTAGTTGTAATGTTGTATGTGATTATCAAGGAGCTTATAATCAAAATAAATGTGTAAGCAACTACAGAAAGACTAAGAAGAAATAAGACTCGACAAGATTCAGCCAAACTCACCAGACTAGCCCATACTTGGACCTAGACTATAGTTTTAAGTTTTTGTTATATTTAACGGATCTTTTCTGAGTCTTTCCTGAGACACCAAGTTCCAGGCTAGCCGAGTCTTTTCCAAGTCCAAGTCTAACAACATCGTATTTTTCTAGATTTACTAGCCATTTGTGCATTTGTTTAAGAAAATACTACATATATTATACAAAAAATAATTATGTATAAATAAATGAGCAATTTCCTTATTGCAGCCACCCTGCATGTTAGAGTTGTAAATGGAAGCCACAACGTTGAGGGGTTTAAATTTTTATTTTGTGTACATTTACTTTGTTAATAGATATCATTTATTTTCTTCAATAACTATTCTTCCTTATGTTGATCAATATGTGTATTTTAAGACATGAAGTCTTTCAAATGTCAACAATTTATTCTCAAACTTGTATATTATTTTACTTCCCTTTATTCCAAACATCTGGTGCAACAACATGACACCGTGGCAGTTTATAAAGTTGAATCAATTGAATGACCAACTTTAATGTAACAGTTATGAACTATCTTGTTTATCACTATAATCTTATAACCTCTTGAACAAACTACATATGTGGTTTCTCAACATCCATTCAGAAGGAAATGGGAGTCGGAGTTATAGTAAAGGAAGGCTAACAACAAGGGCTTATAAATAACAGTTTTATGTTGAAGCAAGATGACCAACAAAAAATTACATTTCTTTTGTATGTATGTGTAGCATTTGTGAAATAAGGATTTAAATGTTGATTGGAGGTACTGAATTAGTAAATATTGAAACATGGATATATTATAGAACACTGTCTATGTCAAAGAAAACCTTAGAGACATAACTTCAATTATTGTCTCGCACATTTTAATTGACCATCACCTTCACCTTTTGCAACACACACTACTATTCAACAGGAAGACACCAAAGCACTAACATATACATATACATTCATTATCTTGGATCCAGGGTTTAGATTACAACTACTTTGTGTTTCCATTTATGGCATGGCTCAAATACTTTCAACTTAAGCCCTGAGATCCACAAAGGGTTTATGAACATAGCTAAGAGGTCAAACTTTTCCAATTGATTGACTACTGACTATATGTCTACCTGGACTCTTCTCATTTCAACCATCCTATACAAATGCCAAGTGGTACACCAAGGTTTTGACTCATGATGATGAGATACATTAATATACTTTATGTCATTTTGTGTTGGTTTTCCATGTTTAGGTCCTTGATTGGGCAGCTATCAAGATTCAGTATTCAATATAGAATTTGATGTATCATTTTTTATTTGCATCCACTACATCATGTACATAAGTGTTTTTTATCAATATTTATGTGTCAATGTGTTTGCTTGATGTTGTCACTGGCTTATATATTAAAAATTTGAAAAAATTGAATTTAGTTTTATCGATCGAATTCCTTCTGTAAAGTGTGTAATTAAAATGAATAAGGATAAATAAAATTAATAAGGACGTCATTGCAGTATACTATTAAAGTCTATTCAGTTTTTATTATATCACCCATAACTAAAAATTTATGTTTTCTTTTAAGCAATAGTGCAACCGCAGCACTGAATCCATCGATACTTCGCACGTACCAGCTGATGTTAGGGTGTGCATGTCCCATGATAGTGGGGAGCAGAGTGGCCATTCTGGTATGTGTGCTTTGGAAATAGAAATATCTACTGTGATTATAGATATTTATTTCCTAACGTATACTTTTAAATTTTCTTCTTTCGATCGAAGACCGTGAAGCTCAGGAGGGTGAACCACAAGAGGAATTAGCAAGTAGAGAAACAATTAACACACCAGTTTTCACATCTACAGAGACAGGTAAAGAGAAATATTGTAATTTTAATCAAAATGATGAACTATTAATTTCAATAATATTTCAACATTTCGATATGCCCATTTTCGTTGTTGCATTTCACGCCCCTTCAGAACTGCCTCCACGCCCTAGTCAATGACGTACAAGAAGTATGATACATGAGGGCATGGAAACACAAAAACTATCAGGCCATGGCTTTGTAGATAATCCACCAAAAGATGATGATAATATCCATATTATCGTCAGTTATTTCAATGCAAAAAAAAACAAAAATCAAATAAAAACTAATGTATAGATTCATGACTTGTATTTGGATGTATATCGATGTTTATATGAATTACCTCATTATCCTTCAATGTTTTTATGTTTATATGTTTTGATGACTAGCCTAGTTATGCATGAATGTTTAATTTTTTTCTATGTAAACAACATCATTTATTGGGTATGGGGAATTGAGAGCGATGTAAGGGGGGGAGGGGCCATATGAGCTTCCACCTTCACGTGGTTGGCCCTGTTCAGTAGGGAATATAAAACTGTTCTTGAAACATAGAGGAGCTCAATAAGGTATAAATACTCTTTTATTACCATGTATTAAAGATGGTTGTAAATTTTTAAATGCATGTCTATTTCTTAAAAAATTGCTAATAAATTTAACATTTCACAGTTCATTGATTTCTACAGGACTTTGTAGTAGGATTTAAATGACTGTTTATTTGCTTATATATTATTTACTCATATAAAAATTCTGTCCTTGATGATTTATGTAGGTCTTCGTGATGGAAATGCATCTCGTGGACAACTCTTATCAAGTTGTATGGGCAAATGGATCTGGCGAAAGGACAATGATAAGGTAAGGGTTTTGACGTTTTCTTTATTCTTAATGTGTTAATATTTATCCTTAAATTCTATTTCATTCTATTAATATACAAGAGATACAACCAATAGTAAATAACTACTTTTAGACTATCATCCAAACTAGGAGACAACCTTCTACATAAAACAAAAATGCTTCTTAGCAACGTAGAAAAATAGAAGAAAAGCCACGTAGATGAAATTAGGATTTTTTCGGCCCTTCTTCCTATAATTTTGGCATGATGAAACCCTAGGTTAAGAAATTTTAATTTTTCAAACCCTAATTGTTCATCTATCTTTCAAAACTAAATTTTTTTATTTGTATACTTGTAAATATTATTCTTAGGTTATTTTTTTTTCTCTTAGGTTTTAGACTTAATTTTTATGTGTTTTTGTAACTTTTATTTTATCAAAAAAATAAAGCCCTAAAAAAAGAATTTATGTGTAAAACCCTAAAAACGCAGACCTGCTGCTGCCACAATCCGAGCCCTCTCCTTTATCAAATGCAGGTCTGCAATATGTATTGCAGACCTCGTATGCACTAGTTGCCTTCTCTACACATTCAAAACATAAAACAAGTTAGTATTTCAAACTATTTAGATGATGATGTATTTTGTATAAATATATCTTATTGATTTGATTAGTTTTCTTCCCTAATCGCATTAGTTTTCTAGGTAAATGTAAGTCTGATTTTTACTGAGATCTGGAACCTTACATCTCTAAATGCACAGTGATATAATTCTAACATTATTTAACTGAGTAATGTTTTGCATTTTCTTAGTACTAATTATTGCTATTGAGAGTTGGGTGATGGTAAGGGACTTGATGATTTTATATTTCAAAGCTTACATACATGATCGAGTGAATGATAATAACATTATGGTTAGCATGGCACTAAATTTTCATTAAGTTAGTATTTTATATCTATGCTAACACATACGCATATCTAGAAATCATATGCTAAATGGCACTTTAAATGATTAACATTGGTTATTGGTTGCACTATTTTACACATTCTGATTACTGTGATGATAAACTTTCAGTTGTTGCATGGCACATATGTGGACCATAAATTCATATGTCTAGATCTTCAAAGGTAGTAGATAAAGTGATGTTATTACATGAGGAGTGTCTCCAAGAAAATTATGATATGGTTTCTAAACTACAAATTGCATGTTCAACTGTGCAACCTACTTCTCAGTGCCAAAAGGTAATTTATGATGAATTTTTTGCTACATGAGATCAATCCTAGTAATAGAATAGAAGTAAGTTGTCAATTTTTTGTTGACTAACATGTCTCTTTCCCATCATGTACTTAGGGGACTGTTTTTATCTTATGGGCATATTTGATACTAACTTGACCAATTTTGGCCATGCTTGAGGTGGTTGCATAAGAAGGATAAAATTTTCATATTCACCTCTTCCAATAATGAGCAACATCAAAACAACTTGCCACCATTTGGCACTACAAAGATCCTACACAGATTTTCCAGGTGAACAACTACTCTTTTTCCCTAGGGATTGAGTTATTTTTTTATTATTTATTTATTTTTCTATAAAGACGAATTCAATGCACCCTATGTTTTTTGTAGTATGATGAATTATCACTAGTAGCTCTTCACACGTAGTAGAGCAAGTGATGATATTTCATGAGGAGTGTATCCAAGGCAATTATGATATGGTTTCTAAACTACAAATTGCATGCTCAACTATGCAACCTGCTTCTGATCAATGCCAAAAGGTGATCTATGATGAATTTTTTTTAATATGAGATCATGCATAGTAAAAGAATAGAAATAAGTTGTCAATTTTTTGTTGATTAACATGTCTCTTTCCTATCATGTGCTCAGGGTACTTTTTTTTTTCTTTCGGGCATATTTGGTATAACTAACTTTGACCAGTTTTGGCCATGCTTGAGGTGGTTGCATAAGAAGGATCAGTTTTTCATTGTCATCTCTTCCAAAAATTGCAAGCTTGACCTTCTTTGGATTCATTTACACCTGTGGGATTCCTTAGTCTTCAAACCTCGGGCTCCCTTCATCTTCAGAACATGGGCTTCCTTTACTTCTGACTTGTGGGCTTCTTTAAGCTTCTGCGGGTATCTACAGGCCTCTGCGGGCTTCTTCCAAGATCTGCGGGCATCCCTCCAAGCCCTTATGGGCTCTTTAAGCCCTAGTGGGATTAACCTAATTTCAGATCACATTAAGTTGATCCGATCCCAATGGTGCCTACATCTTTTATCTATGGTATTTTTATAGATGTATCCCCCTACCTTATCATAGAAATCAACTCTCAGTGGTGCCTAGAATATCATTAAATTAATGTTTATACGATCCCTGTGGTGGTTACAACGTATTTTATCAATGGCATTTTTATAGATGTACCCTCCTACCTTGTCATAGAATCTGCTCTAAAAGGTGTCACTTTAGCCTCTAATTATGTATTTTAGCCAATTATTATGAATTTGTGCATCCTAATGGGAAAACGGTTTTTGAGACAATAATTAGGGTGCTTAGGGCCACTTTGGGTACTTCTGGGAACTTTTTAAATCATTATTCCTTATTTTTTAGAGTCAGTTAACACTTTTTGACCTCCCCCCTGAACTTCCCATTTATTGTTTTCCTTTTACTTCAATATGTTTTTTCCCATATCTTACTTTCCCGATATATTTCTTTTATATAAATCACATTTCCTGTGTTATATTTTATTCATTTCTTTGTCTTTAAAATATAGTATGTATTTGTTCACAAGCACTTATTGAAGATCCAAAACCGTGGAAAGGAAGGTGCCTTTCCATGGTTTTTAAATTTTTTTTTTGAAACCTCCAGGTTTCGTCTCAATATCGACCAATTTTCGTCACGGGTACTGCAAAACCGTTGAAACCTAGGGTGGATTTCTATGAATACCGTCGCTATAGAGACAAATTTTCGTGGAACAATTACCGTTCAACTTGCATATTTCGTCGAAAGTGTTTGGTTTTCCACGGTTTTGCATGGAAGAAATTTCTGTTCATATTCCAGAACTCGTCTATAGAGAGACAAACTTTCGTCGAACGTGTTCCACGGTTTTGCGTGGAAACAAAAATTTTCCTTGCACTTGTTGGCCATATTTTCGTCATTCTAGGGCTGACAAATTGGTCGATAAAGTGACGAACGCGTGGAAGAAATTTATGTTCAAATTCCAGCATTCGTTGATAGAGAGACAAACATTCGTCGAACATGTTCCATGGTTTTCGTCGTTATAGGGATGACAACTTTGTCGATAGAATGACGAATGCGTGGAAAAAATTTATGTTCAAATTATAGAATTCATTGATAGACACATGTTCGTCCAACCCGTTCCACAGTTTGGCGTGGAAACTAGATTCTGTCTATCAGTTTTTGTCCATATTGTCGTCGTTATAGGGACGAAAATTATGTCGATAGAGTGACAAAACGTAGAAAATGAATTCTAAAAAATCAATTTCAAGGCCACCGTATAGAAGACACGTGGCGGCTATTTTTCGTCTCTATATCGATGGCTTATAAAGTTCATCGATATATCCACGAAATAAGTGCCACGAAATGTGGTGACCGTTATTGTCGCAAGTGAGACGAAAAAATGTGGAACTAGCAACGAAAA
>LPNX010212100.1:158471-179423 GCA_001517045.1 Pseudotsuga menziesii | reverse complement strand
AAAAAATTATATATTTGGAAACATCATTCAATTTCCTACATTTCTTGTTTTTTACTCATCGCAAGATTCATTGTGTAAGTGTCTCAAAATATCCATGCAAGTTTATGGATTCTTGTTTTTTCAGTTTTCAATTGCATCTAACGCATCAAAAGAGACCCTCATCAGCTTGCACACACCCTTGTACTTTTTTCTTCTTGGTCCATGTTCCCCCTTTTACTCGGTTGTTTTTCCTTTCTTGTCTTTCGCTTTCTTCGAGACTTCTTGGGTGGATTGTCTTGATCTCTTTGGATATTTATTCATCATCAAAAATTTCTCCTTGTTTATGTCTCATCATATGTGGTCATATTCTTCCCAAGAGTTGTAATGTTCATTTGACCATACTCTTAGAAGTCCTCGTCACTTCCTAGAGCCAATAGTAAACTTCAGTATTAGATTATACTTTGTCTAATACACAAAAATATAATATCTTCTTTTAACATAGACAAGTCATCTCACTCTTAAAAAATAAATCACTCTCACTATGGAGCACTCCCAAATAGTGAGTACGCAATGTGACCTCTATCCTACTACCAATCTAATCAACACATGACTAGACTAGGATAAGAATCCAAGCCCTTTATACATATAGTCAACACATGACTAATCAGAGCTAGGATGGGGCCATTCTCTCTATGGGTCGCGAACCTCTAAGAGAATGATCTATAGAATGTTTTCCATGCTAGACCCATGATAACATCAACACTTCTCAAATATTGCAATTTTATTTATAGGATCTCTAGAGAAATATTTTAATTCAGAATTTGATAAATAAAAACATGGGTTTAAATATTTTTTTGTGGATAACATTTTGTATGAGAAATTTCATTCTAGTTTTTAATATAAGCTTTGTTTTTTTAATATTTGTGTCATAATGAATAATGGTAGGCTTTTATGATTTAGTTTATTGGTTGAATTTTATAGTTTTAAAATTCCCTTCAATAACTTATAGTTTTGGTGGGTTAAAATATTTTGAAATTAATTTCCTAATACTAATGAAGTTGATAACTAGAGGACTTCAAGCATCGTGAATTGAAAAAGTAGGATTAGACATCAAGACTCCATTCCTCATCTCCATGAGTATCCAAGACCCCATTGCTACCTGTAAACCATATTGACAAGTTGTCAACCATTGTGTTAATCTCCCGAAAAATGTGAATGTAAGAGTGATTTGAAAACAATTTCCATTAATTAAGTTGTTAACAATTTAGAGTCAAAACTAGACTTTCCATTTGAATTTCCAACCACAAAATTTGAAACATTCTTATATGTTTCACATTTCAAAATCAATTTTATTCATAGGCCACCCCCAAAGTGCCTTGTATTCCTTTGCTTCCATGCAACTTTCACGTACCTTTACTTGTGCATTATTATTTCCTTCTTGTTCTAGTTATACTATCAAAACATTGCAATAAGTTTTATGTCGGCCTTAGGTTGTGTGCTTTACGGAGCATTATTCATGACTTTTTTTGTGTGACACCTTGTTTTCTCAATTCAGTGTTTTTAGATTTCAACTTGTCAAAGTGATACAACAATTCTTCGATCTTGTATAATCTCATGTTCATTAGTTAACACTTCAAAGAGCTTAAGACTTCAATAGAGTGATCCACCTCTGCAGCTTTGAAAATTTATGCACCATTTTTCTCTCTTATGACTCAAAACCCTCGTGATGCTATGCCAAAGAGAGTTTAATTTCTATAGATATGGCATGTAAAGTAAGATGTTGTTGCATACCTCATCAAGAATACACAAACATAACTTTGATGAAAAACTTTCATAACTATAATATAAGTTTATGAAGCCCAAAACCAAACCCAACCGGTATCTTGATTTTGATCAATGTTCCTCGGCACAGAAGCTCTTTTAGTATTCGAGACAAAAAAATGTATTTGATTGAGGGTTTGTTCTGTCAAAAAAATCTAGTCATTTCAAACGTACCTTTCAAAAATACTTCGCAGAGGTCCATTAGAACCAGCAATTCGAACCATACAATGGAGCACCGTCATTCTTACAATTAATTGGTCGATTGGCTGAAAGTCCGGCATCATTCTCACAATTTATTGTTGGAGTCGTTGAAAGGCCGGCGTCATTCTCACATTCTCACAATTTATTGGTCAATTTAATGGAGGGAGTGGCTGAAACAAAGTGAATAAAAGAAAACCAAAATATCGATTTTTTTTTATATATATAAAAAAACAGGTTAGTTTTTTGCTGGGAAATTATTATTTTCGCAATTCTGAGATTTCAGTAATTTCACTGTTCTAAGTTAAATCCTGGATTTTAAAACCATTTCAATGGTTAAAATTGGGATTTAAACCTTAATTTAGTCCATAAATGGTCTGCTAGATTCCGGCCAGTTGGGGTCTGCTAGATTCCGACGAGTTGGGGGCCGTTTTGGTTAGTGCTTATACTGCCCCGGTTGAAACCCATAGAAAACTGTCGCTAAGTACGAGAGTTAATTCTCACAATTTGTTCCATTAGAAATCAACTTCAATTCAAACCAGTCAGTCGTGCTATGACAGATCGCACACCATCGTTTATTGAATGGTCTGAAAAACAAGAAGCGGATACTGACCATTATCACTATAAATACATGGGACTCGTAGTAATGGTTTGCAATTGAAAGGAGAAGAAAGAAAGCATATGAATATGGATATCAATGAATATTCAAAACAAGAAGTTGGAATGTGCAGATTTGCACGCGGTGATTGTGCCATTTCCTATGCAAAGTCATGTTAACGCTCTCATGAATTTGGTGCAGCTGCTGGCAATAAGTGGATTTTTCATCACTTTCGTCAACACTGAATGGATCCATAAACGCATGGTTGAAGTTTCTGCAAGAGATGCAAATTCTCTTATTTCTCGGGTATCGAGAGGCGATCCTATCAATTTTTCCTTGATGGATGCCCTGGTATATGATAGTATAATGTAGTACTGGTCAACACGTTTGAGGATCTGGAAGGGAGGGACACCGTAGAGGCCTTATCTTTGAATGGATGCCCTGCCCTGGCGATAGGACCTCTATTCCTTCCTAATTTCTTACGAGTGGATCCCGCCACCAGTCTGTTAGAGGAGGATGAGAGCTGCCTGCCATGGTTGGATACGCAAAGACCATCATCTGTTATATATATGTTTCCTTTGGCAGCCTGGCTGTTAAATCTCAAGAGCAACTGGAGCAGCTGGCTCTAGGGCTAGAGGGTAGCGGGAAACCTTTCTTGTGGGTTCTCCGCTTGGATATCGCTGAAGGCAAGCCTGCGGTTTTACCGGAGGGTTTTGAAGAGCGAACGAAGGAAAGGGCACTTATTGTGAGATGGGCGCCCCAGTTGAAAGTCCTTGCCCACCCATCTGTGGGATTATTCCTCACACACAGCGGATAGAACTCTACTCTGGAGAGTATGAGCATGGGAATCCCTGTTTTGGGATTCCCTTATCTTGGAGATCAGTTTCTGAACTGCAGATTCGCTAAGGATGTGTGGGAGATCGGCCTAGATTTTGAAGGGGTGGACGTGGATGACCAAAAGGTGTTGCCTAAAGAAGAGGTGGAAGATGGTGTGAAGAGAATGATGAGAAGTAACTTTGAGAGCTGTTGAGAGAGGACGCAGTGAAGCTGAAGGAGTGCAGCGAGGGCAGTCCTTCCTGGAGGCTCATCTTTTGAGAATTTAAACAAGTTTGTTAAAGACATGGTGAAGAAAGCAGCAGCCCAATCCAAGAACGAAACCAAGTAGTAACGTGGAGAAAGTCTATAGCTTTTGTTTCCTTTAGAGAATACTACAGCACATCGCATTTACCGTTTGATATAACTGCGAACAAGTTGTGATACAACGATCTTGCATATACGCGTTGATGTTTGCTCTTTTCTGTTTTTTTTGTTTTGTTTTTTCCCAACAAAGGAACTTTACAAACATCACCCAGCAATCTGTGTTAACTGAACCACATCATGGATGTTAATAATGTGCGCTTCAGTTATGACGATGTACAATGTGCCCTGCAGTTTCACAATGTTGTTATTATCTTAATAGTAAATGTTGTTATTATCTCAATAGTATAATGTAGTTAAATTTATTTGATATGATAATTAATGCTATGCAACTTAATCTTATTCTCATTTGTTCATTGTTCATTGTTATGAGCAACATTTTATACAATAAAAGCTAAATAAAAGATTTTTTTATTATAAAAATTTTTGATTCTCCTGTGTGGGGTTAATATCTTATTGGTTTTATAACCTTAATTATATTAGAATTAAGGTTAGGGTTATTTCCAATTAACTTGAAAATATAAACTCAGTTAATGTACTAGCAGTTTTTGGCACTAACCGTTTAGATTTAGGATTTATAAAAAAATGTACTCAATTCTATCTTATTGAAACTAATTAAACAACCAACTTTGATATATATTAAGTCTCTATCATTAATGCTAAATTTAATTTATATATATATATATATAATTAATTAATTAATTAATTAGGATTAGGGTTATTTCCATTTAACTTGGAATTATATGGTCAGTTAATGTACTAGTAGTTTATGGTAGTCATCCATTATCCAACAGTAAGTCATTTAGATAGAGGATTTATAAAAAAATTATTCAATTCTATCTTATTGAAGTTGACATAATAACCAACTTTGATATATATTATGTCTGATGCTATTAATGCTAAATTTAACATATATTACAGTACAAGCCCTCTAGATAATGATTGATATTATATCATTAAATCTCTAATTTTAAATGTATTCAATTCTATCTTATCTTATTGAAGTTGAGGGAATAACCAACTTTGATATATATTTTGTTTAATGCAATGAAGTTGAAGAAATAACCAACTTTGATATATATTTATTGTGATGCAATGAATGCTAAATTTAATATATCATAAAATTTCCAAATTTAAATGTATTTAGTTCCTACAATTAAATTTAAATAAAAATTTGTTACATTCAATTCTATCCTATTGAAATTGAAGGAATAGCCAACTTTGATATATATATTAGGTGTGATGCAATGAATGCTAATTTAATATATTACATATTACAAACCCTGAAAATAATGATTGATACTATATCATATAATCTCTAAACTTAAATGTATTCAATTCTATGCTATTGAAGTTGAGGGAATAACCAGCTTTTATATAGATTTTCTATGCAATGAATGTTAAATTTAATATATATTATAGTACAAACCCTAGAAACAATGATTGATACTATATCATAAAATCTCTAAATTTAAATGTATTTCATTCCTCCATTTAAATTTAGATAAAAAATGTATTCAATTCTATCCTATTGAAGTTAAAGAATAGCCAACTTTGATATATATTAGATTTCATGCAATAAATGCTAATTTAATATATTACAATACAAACTCTAGAAATAATGATTGGTGTTATATCATAAAATCTCTAAGCTTAAATCTATTCAATTCTATGCTAATAAAGCTAAGGGAATAACCAACTTTGATATATATTCCTTCTAATACAATGAAGTTGAAATGCAATGAAGTTGAAGGAATAGCCAACTTTGATGATTGATACTATATCATAAAATCTCTAAATTTAAATGTATTTCATTCCTACAATTAAATTTAAATTTAAAAAAAAAATATTTAATTATATCCTATTGAATTTGAAGGAATAACCTACTTTAATATATATTAGGTCTAATGAAATGAATACTAATTTAATATATTACAATATAATCCATGGAAATAATGATTAATACTATATGATAAAATCTCTAAACTTAAATGTATTTAGCTCCTACAATTAAATTTAAATAAAAAATTATATTCAAGTCTATCCCATTGAAGTTGAGGGAATAATCAACTTTTATATATATAACTTGTATTCAATTATATCCTATTGAAGTTGAGGGAATATCCAACTTTGATCTATATAAAAATTGTAATCAATTATATCCTATCGAAGTTGAGGGAATAACCAACTTTGGTATATATTATTTCTAATGCAATGAATGCTAAATTTAATATATATATTAAAGTACAAATATTGGAAATAATGATTGATATTGTACCATAAAATATCTAAACTTAAATGTATTTAGTTAGTGCAATTAAATTTAAATAATCAATGTATAATCTCAATATTTTATTTTAATAATTATAATTAAAATGGTAAAAAGCAAGTCATTTATGATATTTAAATTACAATTCATTCATAGTTAACAAGAGCTACTAGGTAGCAATGTCCCAACTAAAGAAAATAACTAAACAAAAAAAACTTAGAAAAATAACAAATAAGCTAAACAACTTACTTATACTTCTTTTATTCCATTAATTTTGACACTCACTTATACATTTTAGAAACCAACAATTGTAAAATTGGATGTTACATACCCGTAATTTCCATAAAAAAAATTGTTTACGATTTATTATTCATTCTTGTTGCAACATGAATCTTATTAGTGGTAGCACCTTCATATTTGTCATAATATACTTTTTACTCAATTGCATGAATAAGATTAAATAGACTTGTTAATGTTTGATGATAGGGTGTTTTTTTCCTTAACTCCATTTTTAAAAGCAACTTGGTCGCGACCCTTACCAAGGTGATCAAGGTTTACGTTTTTAACATATTGGTTTTATTCCTCTAGGAAAATAGACCTAGGCCTATGGCTTTGTCCTATCTACATTTGTTAACATTTATATGATTCAAGCTTTATATTAAACCCACCCTTCATATGAGTTTTTGGAAAAAAGTGGTTATATATTTGTTTATTAGAACGATGGTAGTTGTTTAAGAAATATTGGTAGGCTTGTAGCTATCATAAGTCTTAAGCCATGGTTTAAGGTGCTAGCCCCCAGGATTTACAAACCATGAGGGTGATAATATAAATTTTTATATAAGGTTGGAGTGGCCATGAGGGATACAAGTGGATTCCAACAGTGTTATGAGGATTTAAATGAAAATTTTCCAACGCAAATAGGCACATTTAATGGCATGGCCATTACGCATGCGTGGTGGGGGGATTTTGATTTCATCCCTCCATTTGTCATTGATCTGGTTCAAAATGTTTTGTAGGGTTTTAATGTGGCATTAAGTTGTCGTGAGGTTTTACATTGCATTCATTTGGTCTATCTGGTGTAATTCTAATGGAGGTTGTGGGTTTGTGTTCACCATCTCCATGGGCTGTGCTGCAACCAACTTTCCCTTTGGGGTCTTCCATCGTTTGTTTAGCTTCTGCTCTGTAATTTTCAAGTTTGTTTAAATGTTTAGCAGTGGGTAATGGCTATGTGGTTGCCATTACAGTCTTAAACATCCATGGCTCATCATGTGGTTGAGTGGATGCCTAATTGCCTTCCTTTGAGTTCAGGTAGAGGCTTTACAACCTGCAAGGACTTATTTAATAGGTAGGGAAGAAATACTTCCTATCTTACTGTACAATTTGTGTAAACAATTTTCTTAGTTTGAAACATAGTTAACTCAATGATTCTTGTTGCGCGGGAAGAGGAAGAAAAGAGAAGCGAGAGGATTCAACCCTTGGCCCTCTACGCGTCTAGCAAAGGTAAGCTTCCTCTCTGCCTAAAAGAATTAAAGATTTACATTCATTATTAAATGGAGTTTATTATAAATTTGTAATTCCATTTGCAGGTGAGGCCGGGGTGCAATTGAAGCTTTGGATAAGCTTGGCTTCACCCTTACGGCCCAAACTTGTATTGCAAGGTAATTGTTACAATGTGCAGTATTTATTAAAAAAACATGTTACAGTTTAACAATATTTATATGTGGTACCAAAGCACTGGCTAGGTGAGAGCGGTGACATGGTTATCTCCTCTTGAGCTTTATTTTTCTCTATCAACAAGTGAGGGATTTAACTCTGACTTCTGTTAATATGAGGAATTTATTATTTTTTAGGTTATCGTGGTTTATACTAATGCTCGTAGGTCCATGTGCATATAACACTAGTGAGGCATGGCTTCTGGACTGTACACTTGGATCAACAAATAGTTACAGGGTATGCCTTTGTTTGGTTTGTGGTAAAGCTCGATTCCTAGTTGCTATGGTAAGAGGTTTATGGAAAAAGGATTTACATCCATTAACAATTTCTATGATAAGTTTTTTATTTTAGATGTAACCCTTGATAGGTCTATACTTAGATGCATTGGTTACTTAAGAGGTATTTGCAGCCTCTATCACTTGGGGTTTGAAAAAACAACCGTTTGTTCTGTGGTTTGAATTGGAGAAATCCTTTGCAATTTTGTTTTTAGTTTGTAGATTTGAAAGATTAGCTTACGACCAATATGGATTTCACAGTTTTGTAATTTGTTTATTGTCAAGGTTTGATTTGTGAATTTGATTCGTGGATAATCTTGACTCTGCGGTCATGATTCATGGATCTAAATTTTGGTTTGATTGTGTTTTATGATTGGGGAACTCAAATCTTTAATTAGATGATTGTTGCTTATATATCGATATCATAGTTTTGTTTGAATTAAATCTTAATCCATATCTTCCTATTTTCTGGGTATGGAAACCCAGAAAGAGAGACTATATTTTATTTTTTTAAGAGAGAGTTTAGGTTTTGTGTGGGAAGCCTTCGGCTCATGCGATTAGTTTATCTAGATCTGATAAAGTTGTTTGATGTATATCTGTATATACTTTCTTGGCTAATGCTGCGATTAATTGTCTTATTTAGATATACTAATATAATGAATGTTTAATTATAAGAATGCTCGAATGAAGATTTGTATTTGTTATAAACATAGAAAGAATATTTGTGGGGAGATCTCTTAGTTATAGGATACTGTGATTTTATATTGATTTAGTTTATTTATATCCTAATACTATTTGATGAAGCCTCTTGACTCTCTTTATTAAATCTGATTTTATGTAAACTAGTTGGGTTTGTTTAATAGGTAAAAATTTGATATATAAAAAGAATACTATGTAATCGAGTAGATAACTACTAACAACATGTAACACGCAATTTTATAATGATAACAAGATAAAAAGGAATACACAATTGATACTTTGTAATTTCTGGGTTTATACTACATTTGAACTGTAACTATTAATACTAAAAAATGTAAATTAATTATAATAAGGAACATGTCACCACAGTCGGGAAAACAAAACTAAAGTTGTCCTTCCTCACAACCAACTCCTAGAGCGGTAAAATATTACTTGCTCCAAAACCCCAAGCCTGTTTGTTGAACCACAAGGGAAAATTCCGATCAATGTGTCATCCCTTTGCATCAATCGATTATTTCTCCATCCATCGTCAGCCTCCTGCTTATTTGATGGACATACTATTTTATAGTATTTTGCCTAGGACTTGGTCATTTATGAGCATCCTTCCATTTAGGTCTCCACAAGGAGGCTTGACTTGATTTTGGGGAAGATGCCTCCTGCATCAATTGAGTTCTCTCTCAGCAGCTTTCTCCATTTGTCATTGGGTGCTCGTGGGTCAGCAAACACTCTTTTAATGCCTACTTCACTTCTGATTCCTCTCAGTATTTTTTTTATTTAATAATAATAACCCATTACATTCATTTTGACTTTATTGTTAAAATGTGGTGTATTACAATGGATAAATTGATTAAGATCCATGACCACATTGTTTTTCTTTGAAGGGGGTTATATTGGGAGGAAACAATGGAGGCACAGTTAGAGTTTTCTGAAAACCCTAACCAGGTTTTCATCTTGGAGTCAAGCCGATAAGTCCTAGTACCAACCAAGACAAAAAAAATGTTGAAATATTGTAATGTCAAAGAATATTCTAAATGTATTTTACTGAAGTAACCCATGGGAGATGTCTTATTCCTCCATAAATATGTTACTATTGTATTTGGTCATCATAGAGTCATGTGGTATAACCTCCATTGTAAGATGAGTCAATAGTACCCTCTTGAATATAATATAATATTGTTTTGTGTCATTCTAGGTGAATTTGGACTAGTAAGTTTGTTGGGGCTGACTTGTTAGGGTAAAATTCAAGTGACATAAAGAGTATAAATAGAGGAGTTTTGTTCCTCATTTGAACACACACACTCACTTGTGTATAACACATAGGAGAGAGAGAGACATATTTGCAAGGAGGTAGAGCACCTGTTTGGGGTTTTATCTTTGTACTCTTGATACATCTATATAGAGGAAGTTTTGGTGGGTTTTCTTCCCCTTAAGGGTTTCCTAGGATAAATCTGTGTCTATCTTGTGATTTTGTTTGTTTTAGTGATCATGCATATGTTATTGTTGTGAAATTGAATTGAATACTGATGATATCTAGCTGAGCATATGAAATCTTAACATGGTATTAGAGTTAGCATGAATCAAACAGATTTCACAAGGTGAAACTCTCTCTCTTCTCCAGCAAGAAATTAGGATTACTGTCAAAGTTGGAATTTTGGAGATATGGTTGCATAGAAAGTTGTGCCTCCCTAGAGAGCATCTTTTGAGCCATGGATCAAAGTTTTTGAGTGGGTAGATCTTTGGGAAATTCAAACCCTAGTTTGGATTTGGACCAGAAAACTGCATAAAACCAGAGAACCAGAAAACTGCATAAACTACAGATCAGAATCTTGCAAGCCAATTTTGAAAGGTGAAGACTTGGAATCTCCATAAATAAAGTGTACCAATCAATTCACCTCAGTCAAGCACATCTCCTAGTAAGGTTAGTTTTCATTTTGAGAAATTTCATTTTTTAGTGACCTCCTAGATAAGATGGTCCCAAGCACTAAACTTGAGGACAAACTAGAAGGCATAGAAAACTTATGAGCATGGAAATATAGGATTGACTTCATTCTTAGAGAGAATGATATTCAAAAAATAAATCAAAGATAAAGATGCAGAAGCGAAAGAAAATGAAGCTAAGGAGAGGCACACGAAGGACTAATTAGGGATATGAGGATCATTGTTGATTCTATCAAATATCACTTGTTTCCTCAAGTTTCATCCACAGAGAATCCTAAGGAAATGTATGATACCCTATCCAGAATGTATGAAGGAAGGAATATCAATAGAAAGATGAATTTGAGAGCTCAATTGAAAAGCACCAAGATGAGTAAAGGAGAATTCATTCAAGATTACTTCACAAGGGTCTCCCAGTTCAAGGAGCAAATAGAATCCATTGGAGACTCCCTTGATGAAGATGAACTAGTGATGAAAGCTTTCAATTGTCTCACTATACTTTGGGATTCTTTCATCCAAACTGTGTGTGACAAAAAAGGAAAGCATGAAGTTTGACATTGTATGGGAAGACTACATTCAAGAGGAGGCTAGTGTATCCAATAGAGAATTTTTTCTTAAAGAAGACGATTAATCCCTAACCACCCATACCAAAAGAGGAAGAAGTCAATCTAACTTCAAAAATGTAAGCCACAAGGAGTCTCAACCTCCAAAGAGGTTCCAAAGGAGAAGAGAAAACAATCAGAGAAAAGACTACTACCAATTTCAATATTACAACTGTCACAAGATAGGACACATTTCCAGAGAGTGTCAATTGAAGAAAGAAGAATATAAGAAGAAGAATAAGAAAAGACATCATGCACATCTAGCTGAAGATGAGGATGAAGAAGAAGAATAAGGACCTTGAAGAAAACAAGAAAAAGAAGAAGATGCAGAAGATTATGTATTATTCTCTGCAATATCTCAGTCTGTGACACTTGGAAAAGATACATGGCTTATTGATAGTGGTGCTTCAAAGCACATAACAAGACAAAAGAAAAATACGTCAAGACTTGAAGAGAAGAACTCTCCTCAGAAAGTATCTTTAGGAGATGACTATCAATATCTTATCAAAGGTATTGGTGAAAAAAGCTACAAGCTTAACTCTGGAACTTCCATGAGGATGAAGGAAGTCTTATATGTACCAGGTTTGAAGAAGAACTTACTTTATATCTCAACATTAGATAAGAAAGGATACATGGTTTCAATTATAGATGGACAAGTACTTATGTGGCCCAAAGGAAAATAAATCGAAGATGCAGTTGTCATTGGTGAAGAAGGAGGATTATATAAACTCAAACGACATTCAGAAACAACACTTGTTCATGAGACCACTAGCTCAAGTGAACTGTGGAATAGGAGGCTTGCTCACATCAACTATAAGGCAGTACCCTATGTGAGAAAAGTAGTAACATGTTTACCATATTTGAAGATCGATCGTGAAGGCACTTGCAAAGGATGTGCACGAGGAAAGAATATCAAGAATCAATTTCCAAAGAGTGAATCAAAGACTAAAGGTACGTTGGAACTAATTCACTTGAATTTATGTGGTCCAATGACCCCCACATATTTGAGTGGTTTTGAATATTATGTTACATTTATTTGTTGATTATTCAAGAAAGAATTGGATATATTTCTTGAAAACAAAGGATGAGATATTTATAAGATTCAAGGAATTCAAAGCCTTGGTAATGAATCATTCAGAAAGAAGGATCAAGACACTCAGAACAAACAATGGTGGAGAATATACCTCAAATAAATTTGAGGCATTTTTGCAAAGAAGATGGAATCAAGAGGGAACTGACCACTCCCTACAATCCTCAACAAAATGGTGTTGCAGAAAGAAAGAATGGGACCATTATGGAAGGAGTGAAGACAATGATACATTATCAAGATCTTCCTATGCATCTATGGGTAGAAGCAGCAAGAATAACATTTTATGTGTAGAATAGATTATCTCATAGTGCCCTTGGATTCAAAACTCCTGAAGAGATGTACACATGAAAGAAGCCTGAAGTGAGCCATCTCAATATATTTGGTTGTCGAGTATATGCTCACATTCCAAAAGAAAAGAGAACCAAGCTTCTTGATGAGCTTGGTATTTACCAAAAGTAAAGTCGATCCTAACCTTTACTTTAAGGTTATGGATGATGAACCTATCATATTATTACTATATGTGGATGACTTATTTCTGACAGGAAATGAGAAACTGATTATAGATTGCAAGAAGAATCTTGCTGAAGAATTCTAGATGAAAGATCTTGGATTGATGCACTATTTTCTAGGCCTAGAAGTATGGTAGATTCCAGAAGGAATATTTCTCAACCAGGGAAAGTATGTTGAGGAAATATTAAAAGTATTTGATATGTTGGATTGTAAATCCATGGCCACGCCCATGGATACCAACCTAAAGTTATTATCTGATGAATCATCAGAGTTAGTAGATGTGACTCAGTACAAATAAATGACTAGTTCATTGATGTATCTGATGAATACCAGGCCAGATATATGCTTTGTTGTGAATACCCTGAGTCAGTATCTAGTTAAACCTAGACGTGTTCACCTGATACTTGCAAAGGATGTGATGAGGTACCTGAAAGTTATGATAGACTTTGGACTATACTATGATAGATAACACGACTACAGATTGTATGGATATACAAATTCAGATTGGAAGAGAAGTGTTTCAAATAGAAAGAGAACCTCAAGTGGATGTCATTGTCTAGGATCCACCATGATCTCATGGTTTAGCAAGAAGAAGTCCAGTGTTTTTCTCAGCACCGTTGAAGCAGATTATATAGTAGCTTGTTCTACTATTTGTGAAGCCATATGGCTTTAGAAGTTGATGTCAGGTCTATTTGATCTGGATCTGGACACCACATTGATTCTATGTGACAACCATAGTTGTATAAAGATGATGAAGAACCCAATGTTCCATGATAAGTTGAAGCACATAGAAATCCGATATGTTTATATATGGAGCATGGTACAAAAGGGAGCTATAAAGCTCCAGTATGTGAATATCGATGAGCAAGTTGTTGATGTGTTGACCAAGCCTCTCTCTCGAGTAAAGTTTGAATACTTCCATGAAAATCTTGGTGTAGTCCGGAAAGGCCTTCCTCATAAGGAGGAACAATGATGATGATGTTATAGACTTTCCTTGAAATAAGGAGCGATGATATGGACCCTCCTCAGAAATGGAGAGTAGGTTGGTGATATGGACCCTCCTCGAAAAAGGGGGAGCAGGTTGATGATGTGGACCCTCCTCAGAAATGGAGAGTAGGTTGGTGATATGGACCCTCCTCGAAAAAGGGGGAGCAGGTTGATGATGTGGACCCTCCTCAGAAATGGAGAGTAGGTTGGTGATATGGACCCTCCTCGAAAAAGGGGGAGCAGGTTGATGATGTGGACCCTCCTCGAAAGGGGGAGTAGGATGATGATGTTGTACTGGGATTGTGTCATCCTTGGACATTAGTCCTAAAGTGATCCGTAGAATTTTGTCTCTCTGAAGTGACAAGATTGCATCATACTTTGACTTATGTCCTAAAGTGAGAAGGATTAACCATCCCGTAAGTGGCTCAGGATTGCACCATCCTTGGACTTAAGTCCTAAAGTGAGGGGGATTGACCATCCCGTAAGTGGCTCAAGATTGCATCATCCTTGGAATTATGTCCTAAAGTGAGAGGGATTGACCATCTGTTAAGTGGCTCAGGATTGCATCATTCTTGGACTTATGTCGGGTGCATCCATGGAGGTGGGTAACAATTTTTTGCAAAGCAATTTTGAAAAAAAAGAAAAAAACACACCCTCAATCAAGTTATTAATACCTCGATCGAGGTATTAATAAGCCCTCAATCAAGGTTTTGTCAAACCCTCGATCGAGCTTTTGATAAACCCTCGATCGAGCTATTACTAGCTCGATCAACAGTTAAACAAAAGCTTGATCGAGGGTTTATCAAAAGCTTGATTGAGCTACATACCTCGATCGAGGTATTGACCTTGATCGAGCGCCAAACCTGAGCTCAAGCTACATACCTCGATTGAGGTATTGACCTCGATAGAGCACCAAACCTGAGCTCGATCGAGGTCCCTGCTAAAAAAAAATTATAAAAAGGTCGCAGGCAGCCGCGGCCATTTCCCATTTTTCGCACTGCACACTCTCGATCGAGCTACAAAAAAGAACCCTCAACCGAGCTACTGCAACCTCGACCGATATCTTACGCAATGGACGCCCACCTTCGCCTTCCACCACGATGTCAGATCCCAGAGGTAACACCCAAAACTTCTAATTTGAAATTTAAATGAAACATTACTCTATTTTTTTTAATGATAGTTTGAAATTGAAAAAAATAATTTTTATTGATGGTTGTAGGTTTTTTTTTTGTCTAATATGTTTGAAATGTGTGTCGGCAAGCAGAAATGCTACCGGATTTTTATAAAATCGTAATTGAAATTTGTTATTTATTTTAAATTTAATTTTTTTGTTTTATACATATTTTGTCAACCGGTAGCGTTTATGCTACCAGTTTAATTTTTAAATGTGTGCCCGACAAGCAGAAATGCTGCCCAAATTTTTTCAATCCTCCGAGAATACACGAAGGATTGAAAAAATTCAAATTTGTTAATTTTAAAATTTAAATTTATAGTTTGTATAAATATTTCTATCCGGCAGCGTTTATGCTGCCAATTTAATTTTGAAATGTGTGTCGGGCAAGCAGAAATGTTGCCCAATTTTTTTCAATCCTCTCAGAATACAGGGAGGATTGAAAAAAATACAAACCCTAGACGCGAGACAAACATGAACTTTAAACCTACGGAGACATTTATCTAAACACATATATTTTACTTTAAATATTTTAATATATATTCAAATTTAGATATTTTAAAATTATATATATATATATATATATATATATATATAAACTATTTAATTATAATTAAATTATTTTATTACTTCATATTTATATTTTTTATAAATAAATTTTCATAATAAAATAAGATATGTATGTTTTGACTTAGTAGACATATTTTGATTTTAGTTTATTGAAAAGCCTACAAGTATGTATTTTTGTTTTTTTGAAGCTCAAACGTATTATGAAAATGTTGATATTTTATTTTTTTTTAAGGAGAAAAATATTAATAAATTTAAGTGTGTAAATTTGAAAAAAAATCAAATTAAAAAATTAATAGAAATTCATGATTTAAATTTTTTTAAAGAATATTAAATTAAAAAATTAATAGAAATCCATAATTTAAGATAAAATTATATTTTTTATATTTTTTAGAAAAAATATATAGATTTATATTCAACATTTTGTAAATTATAAATTATAAATTTAGAATATTTTAAAATAATAGTAAAATATATTACTAATAAAATATATAAATTTATACATTAAGACGTTGACATTTTCCATCCAGGATAGGTTAGTCAGGATAAGTTAGTATTTCCCTCCTTATTTCCTTAGCTTATGAGAATAGCCATGCCCATTCATCAATCCATGGAGACTTGCATCTAGACGTCCTCCTTGCCATTACGAGTTTATGTGAAATATATGTATTTCATTCATTGCATTAATAATATGTTCCAGTGGTTTACAATTAGTCTTGGGAAATCAATCAATGAGTATGCACAATAAAAAAAAGCATAGTGCATATACTAAAATACTAAGTCTCTCTTTATCCCGTTAATCCCCATATGGGAGGTTCAATTTGCCAAGTAACCTATAGCAACGGAGAAATATTGATGGAAATAATAGCAATAGGGTAGTGGTGTACTAGACCCGCCATAAAGACATTTTAACTTTTCCACATGAGCCATGTTGACCCAAGTTCCATGCATTCATTAGCTAATAGATCTGAGTGTGGGAACAGCTATTATTCTACATAATACGACAATAGTATACTATCAATAATAAATAATATCAAGATATAATGCATATCTACGTTTGTTTCAGTTTTTGCTAAAATTAGCATAAAACCATAGGGCAGGGATAGGGCTGTTGTGATATATTCTCGAGATAAGTAGACATGTTGAACATATTATTGTATATTTTCTGAATATCCTTGATGAAATGGTTGACTTGCACCTAGTGGAAAAAAATGATATCGACATAAATCATGTGTATAGGTAAATTTTAAAATAAATTGAAATGGAAAGTTAGAGAATGGACTACTGGATTGGGATTTGAAAAGTTAGAGCTTCGAACTTTAAGCGAAAACCATGAGTCCCAAGAACACTTTTGAATTCACACACATGACGTGAATGATCAAGCTCAACTATTTGTGAAAAAGACATTTGCATGTGTCATTTCCTTATTGATTGTGCTCACACGCATGATCCTTCTCCCATTATTAATGTGCACCATGTGATGATATATTAATTTCATCTCAAATCTACATCTTTACTATTGACATGTTTATCATTTATCTTATATTGTATGTTGACTGCATTTATTATGCCTTATTTCATGCAAATGCATCTCTACAGCGGGATCCTTTGATTCGCCGAAGGCATAGCACTGGCGGATCTGCAGCCATTCCTCGCCCTGGAGGTCGACAGAGGACTCATAAGTATAAAATTGCACATGATGCACTCTTTTTTGTTAGTTAAACAACAAATTAAATTGTTTCACATGTGTATATTTAATCAACTTGTGTGTCTTTATTTTCATAGGTTCTCCTAGGCGTTCTACACCGACACACGCTCCTACTAGGGAGATGAGTGGTAGCCACACTGGCAATCGCTTTGTGCATGTGAACGACGAGGATGATACTGTTGGTGTTGATGGGTAGGTTCCCCACAAGACACGTACATTAAATGCATATATATTTTTCTTTTAGTTATCAGTACCTTTAATTTATATTGATTTCAATTTCACCTACAGTTGATGTGTGTATTTTGACTGACATTTATGTTTTCATCTAATTTTCAGGTGCTGCACAGGAGGGCCCCAACCCTTCCGAGGAATCACCATGGGAGGATGAGATCACACGTATCACACTGCAAGACATTACCAATCAACGTGACAATTTGCGGGTGAATGTCCGATTGATTTCAGAGCACTCTCTTGTATCACGTTCGATGTGGATGATGTTAGAGGCAATAGACAATCTACTGAAGGTCTATAGGTCCATCGGACCATTGAGTTCTATTTGGGTCAGTGCATGTCAGAGAAGAAGAGCCGCAGTGAGGGGTCCTAATAACTGGGCCACAGTGAAACATGCAACAGCTGGCCATGATGTGAAGGGAACATTATTTGATATCCCTCCTAACCGTGTTGCTAGTCAACCACTTAGACTCGAGGAGTTTAAGCTAGAGGCTGCAGCGCCTTATGTATACGACAGGTTTATTAGAGCATGGGGCATGTTTCCCCACCATGACCAAGTCCCACTATACTTTGCAAAACATATATATGCAGAGTTTGTCCTAGACATACACCCATATTACACCAGCACACCATCAAGCTTCTATGGTGCTGGTGGGGGATGCAGTCATGCACGTCCTGGGGCTAGGAGAGACCCTTGAGCTCGTCTAGAGCCAGAGCCTTTGGTAGGCGCCCTGCTAGGACTGTGCTTAGGATAGATGATGTAGCTGGGTTATCTCAGCTAGCTTATGAGGAGTGGAGTGCATTGGAAGAGGTGACATGCATGATGATGCATGGTAGCATGATGGTTGTGCAGGAAGAGAGACATAGAGCACCCACTGCACCTGCAGATCCTGAGATATAATGGGTGACCGATGATGTTCTCAGCGTTCTTGATCGTGATACACTTATGCATTATGTTATCATGGCCCATGATGCATATTTTGGACTGCATCATAGATGCATGCCTCGATCGATGGGACAGGTATATCTTTATTGTCATCATTTGATCAAGTCGTCATTTGATTGTCATGATTGCAATGTATTCTCAAATGAATCATTTTTTTAACTAATACTTTTCTTTGTGTTAAACCTCCATGCAGGAGCCTAGTTTCATGGAGGTCCTTTTTGGCACTAATGCATCTGTTCGAGGTCCTGCTGCAGTTCCGCCTGCCCATGTCTATGAGGTATGTGTTAACTGTCATCCTTGATTGGAATTTCTAAATGAGTCAATTGTTGAACATGTAATATCTTGGTATAATCTAAATTTTGTCATTTATCTTGCTCATATTGTACAGGATAGAGGCAAGGGTGTTGAACATGATTCTACACAGCCCCGCTTGAGTCCTACTTATGGAACACCAATCAATGAGGTACTAGTTATTTATGTTCGAATTGTTCACATTTTTCTGTTCATATTATAATTTACATGTTGAAATTGTAATTCTCAAGTTCAAATTGTAATTCATTAATGTAACTATTTTTATGTCATGTGGAAACTAACGTAGACACAGGCAGTTGTAGATGAAGGAATTGAAGCCATCCTGATGTTTATGGATGAGTGGATAGCCGCTCATCAGCTGGGTCCTGATGAAGGCTCATCTCAGCAGCCCATTCTCCCAAAACTGACACTCAACTCGAGTGAGATGAGTTCATAGATAGATATGTTTCATATGTATATATATATATATATATATATATATATATAAAATTTTGTCACATTCTACATATAATTTAAATATGTGTTATGTAACTGACTTGCAGAGTTCATGGTTTTAACTTCTGCACTTCTCAGACCTAGACAATTTTCTTCGTGATGTGCATAGTCTAGTTGGCGGTAGCGTAGCCGGCAGTAGTGTAGCTGGCGGTAGTGGCCATGATGGTCGATCTCTCGATCAATGGTGTAGGAGTGATTTATAGACTGTTATTTGTGGATGTTATTATTTTGGACTTTATTATTTTGTACTTGATGATTATCGATATATATATATATATATATATGAACGTTTTTTGGAACATGATGGTGTGTTAAATGTTTTAATTATTTGCAGTTATAGTTAAAAGTTTTTTATGTTTTATGTAATCTTAATGTTATTTAACAAGATCATTAATGTGGAACAATCTTACGAAATTATACAATTTTGCAATTTAATAAATTACAAGTTTACAAAATTTACAATGTTTACAAGTTTACATGTTTGCAAAAGTGTCAATCAAATACAACTTACAATTAAAATGTTACAAAATTTTGCAAAATTGTCAATCAAACGAAACTTACAATTAATATTGATTGCAATCAGTAGATTTAATGAGGATGCAATAAATGTATGTGTTGTTCTTTGGATTGCATGTCACTAACAATTTACAAGTTTACAATTTACAACTTGTCTACAATGTAACTTGTCTACAATTTACAAGTTTACAATTTACAACTTGTCTATTCCTAGGTATAGGTGTTCATGCACATAGAGTATATATGTGAATGCACATGTACTCTCATATATATGTTTACAAAAATTACATTTAAATACAAATGATATATTTCAGAAGAAATTTTGATTTCCTATATTTCAAAATGATGTCAACTATGTCGACATCAAAAGTGACATATAACCTTCATTCATCCGGCCAATGGGCTATAGAAATGCATGTCTCCATAATACAATCATGGTCAGCTAATGACATCTTCCATCTCTTTGGTTCACCCCTCTTCACCTTCATTTCAATGAGATGTATCTGAGCTACCACCACCAAATGACTGTACTGACAAGATATATATTCAGGCATGAAATATCTATAAATAATATAGTCACCTTGTCTTCTCACTTTTTCAAAAAAGTGGTCCATCACAACTAGGTCACCAACTTGGTACGTGAACTCTCCGTCGACATAGGGCTGCACCAACCTGCTTTTGATTTGTGTACACCACATCAAAAGTATGCCACATGCTCAACATTTTTCGGTGGTGCAATTACAACAAATACATCATCTGCATCAAGATTTTAAAATATTAAACAATATATATATATATGCATGTGTACAAGACTAGAGACTTGAAAATTCAATCAAGTAACATGTACCTTGCTTAACCAAATCAGAAACCTGATCATGATCTAGTGAAACCACTGTGTCGTCAGTGTGCATCTCTTGCCACATCGGAATTGGATGTGCCCCCTTTGGATTAAGAGGGACATATTTCCATTGTTTGACATATGCATCGTTCATGCAATGATCAACCCCCAGTCCATTGGATTCAATGCAAAACTCACATAAGCATGCATACTTCCTCGTTTCAATGGAAAATATGTCACCCATGTCTTTACTACGAATTGAATGCAGTTATCTCGTACCAGGTATGGTCTCGAA
>LPNX010212100.1:64031-150017 GCA_001517045.1 Pseudotsuga menziesii | reverse complement strand
GATATAGATATAGATATAGATATAGATATAGATATAAGTACATATATACAAACACTTAATTAAATAGTCTATAAGCTAAGATACTAAATACACTTAGTATAATCTAAAGAACAAATTAAAATGTTCTACATTAAATCGAAGTTAAAATTAAGCCATTAAAGACCTTCCAAGGTCTGTCACATTAAATACAAACTAATATTAAAAACATTTCCATTGAAATAAACATCATCATAATTGAATAAATAGAGGAGGCATCATGACCATCCATGTGGTCCAATATCGACACTCTATTCACATATATAAAACCCACAGACCAAATCTCTTAAACAAGTATCGCATTCTTTTGCTTAACTCATTGTAAAATCCACATTATAAAACACATACACAGTAATTCAAAATACAACACCATGCCATCGAGGCTTATTACTACTTTTAGCCTTACAATTTTGTAATAAACAGTAATCACTCTTTCATTAAAAACCCTCGTCATAATATCTAGCTGTTCATATTTTTTACATAGGCAACAACCAGGATTTCAAATCCTATAAATCGTTCTACATTTACCATAGGCCTCGCTATACTAATGTATGCGATCAATATTATAACAACCACAAAGCTTCTAATAAAAACATCAAAACACTATTATCATAAATACTTTTCGCTACAACGAGGTCACAAAACCCTAGCATCGACACCTAAGCTTTAACACAGCCTCATCCATAGTTTCACTAATTACACAAACCATTAAGAATGAAACCTACAGTAATGATAGCAGTTGTGGGTCTTCCCCATGGAATCCCATATGTTCCACATACATAATAAC
The DNA here is from genome assembly GCA_001517045.1 of Pseudotsuga menziesii. Taxonomy (NCBI): domain Eukaryota; kingdom Viridiplantae; phylum Streptophyta; class Pinopsida; order Pinales; family Pinaceae; genus Pseudotsuga; species Pseudotsuga menziesii. Next base: position 149,194 of record LPNX010212100.1, on the reverse strand, counting down.
AAAATGAATCAGTAAGAAACTTAACCATTCAAGCTAGCGTAGCAACCCTGGGAAGTGCCAAACCCATACATGGCATGGCTTTACCCATGCACTGCCGAGTAATCACAGCTAAGCAATAAATAATTCCAATTTATATAGAGAGCATCTGATTTGTCGAATTCCTCTAACAAACTCCCACTCTAATTAAATACATTGCTTTAATAAAAACACAGAAGGAAATTGTATGCACAGTGTATCAAGATTAACCATTACCATCATATGAAAATGATACATATATCTATTTGCAACAAAGTTTACCAAATTCTTTTTACACAGTTGCCATTAAAGGCCAAGGACGAGGTTTATGCAGGCGTGCCAGCCCATGGCTATAAAGACCAAAACCAAAATAACAATTTACATAACTAAAATGAAATACACAGAGCCAGTGAGAGTGCTAGATTTACTCCACGGCCAAAACGTAAACGTCATACATTAAAATCCCAAGTCTATTACACAGGCCCAAAGGCAATTTGAGTTCCCATAGTAAAACCCCCTTTTAGCAACGATAACCCAGTTCTACCCCAAGCCAAGAAGTTACAAGCTTAGCTTGTGTATAGCAAGCTTACCGTGGCTGCTCTTGAAACACATTGGAGCATACAGTGGAGTATGGAGCCACCCCACCTTCGTTACCCTACCACCCGCAACCACAACCAAACATGACAGGGTTGAGAAGAATAAATATGAAGGAGCCTTGAAACCAAACATAAGATGCAGTCATGAAACCAGATGGAGCTTACCTTCATCACCGAGGCATATTCTCCTTCACAGCACAGAGCCGAAACCCCAATTCTCCACAGAACCTAACGAAATGACCAAACTGAATCGTGAGCCAAGCCCTAAGCTTGGGTTGCCATGAAAACCAAGGTGCATTAATGGCACCAACTAGTAACCACTATCGAAATGCCAAAACCACTCTTCCATAGTTCAAATTTGTTGCATTATCGTGGGCTTCACTCACCATGCAAAAGCTTAAACCCATTTAACATATGGTGTAACCATATGTTATATTTTCACCATCCTACACTATCACAGTTCTTATATTAATACAATTTTTATTAAAACACGGTTTCATACATGGTATGCGCTAGTCCATAGTCCAGTCACAGGATTTAGTTTTTAAATAACATGTAAACCCTGGGTTTAAAGTTTAGGACTTGTCTCCTCTTTGTCACAAGTCTTAAGTATAAGAACCATGGCATGCGAAGTACACCATGGTAATATATTTACCTATATTAAGATCAAAGTCTAATCAATAATCCAATATATAACCTGCAAAAAAAATCAAAAGACATGTTAATACTTATCATTGAAATAATCGAAGTATGATCACATAATGGACTAAATATACGATATAGGTGATTTTAACTACGTTAAGAAAATAATGAAAGAAGTAATTTCACCTCGTTATAATCTGAGTCTAGAATGAAGAATAATAACAAACAGTAGGTATGCTATTAATCAATTTGTTTAGCGCTCTTTAAATCTCAGTCGTTAAGTACAATCTGCAAACAAGATAAAAGTGGTGCCTTAGTTCGAAGAACTATGTAAGCCTGCAAGTCAAGTGAATACTTTACCTCTTATACCATCATGGGAGAACGATTCCTGCCACTCCGCCCACTTTGTTTCCACAAACAAAGTTAAGTCAGAACGTAATAAATAACAAGTAACGATGTGCTGAAGTAACAAAGGCATTCCTCCAAATAATTAGTACATAGACCGAAATGAATAAACATGGGAATAGTTAATAAACATAATCATGACATATTAAGTAAAAAGCACTAATAATAATGACTGAAAGTAAGAACATCTTATGAGTTGACAATGGTACATGAAGTGTACAGTATAAGTTTCCGCAAGTTAATTAATGTTCCGTAAAGGCAATTTTTAATGGCCTAATAATTTTTATTCTTTTATTTTCAATTTTTGGGGACATTACAAGTGGTATCAGAGACCAGTTTCAATAGTGAGAGACTTATAAGCGCACCAGGCATTCACGCAGAGAAAATAAAGTATTATAAGCATTTTTTATTACTAACAGAAATTTTGTTGCTATTAAAAAAAATTGTGTTTCAGGTAAATTTTTACAGCACTGTTCAATTTACGAATACTCAGGAAGAAAACAGCCAATAGAAGAAATGACCACCCCTACTCTGGAAGTGAACTTGGTGGTCGAGGTAAACTCTGATGTGTTGAAAACTTTGCACAGTCTTCAAGATGAACTGAAAAGTTTCAGAGAAGACAGTATAAATGAAAGAAAGGAACAACAAGCTATAAATGAAGCATTATTGCGTAACATGATGGGAGGGAGCCTGCAAGGTAAACCTACCTAGTCCACCAACATATCCAAAAGAGAACCATTCCATGAGCAGGCTAGCAGCCCAAGAGAAGCAAAAAAAGAAGGTGCACCTGAAGCAGCTAAAGGAGATCATCACAATCCTGCTAGTGATGACTCACTTTCTCCGCGGAGAAAGAGGCAAAGAAATGATGTCAGTATTCAAGGGGAGTTTCGAAAAATAAGAGCCCCGACCTATGAAGGTGAAGTAAATATGGGAGAAAAGGCTGAAGAATGGTTGCTGGGAATGAGTAAGTATTTCCAGGTTCATAACTATTCAAGTGTGATGCAGGCTAGGCTTTCCATCTACAACCTGAATGGTAAGGCAGCAATATGGTTGCGATATTTAAAGCACACCAAGAAATATGAGCTGCCTGAACTAAGCTGGAAAACTTCCGAAATATTTTCCAAGAAAAATACATGTCAGAAAGATTCTTCGACCACAAGGTAAAAGAGTTCCATGAACTGTGCATGGGGTCCATGACTATGGACGCATTTATAAACATATTTCTAGTTCTGTTGCATTATGTACTGTATATCAAAGAAGAGAAGGTGAAGATCCAGCAGTTCCTAGGATGTCTTCCTCCTAGTTTTCGAGATAGGATTGAATTCAACATGCCAAAGACTCTGGACACTGCACTAACAAGGCCCGACTCTACTATGAGCATGGACAGTTACGGCAAGAAAACCAGAAGCGAAACAAATAAAAGTCTATAAAAATTTTTGATAACCGCAAGCTTGGGTCAAACCCGCAGCCTTATAGAAAGAAAAATAACAGCTTTCAAGCGAACAAGAACTTCCACAAAACTAGTACGAAGCCTTATGTACCAGCTCCTAATGGTAATAAGCAAGTGGCGAGTGGAGCCAAAGGTACCCCTTTAATTATCAAGTGCTGGAAGTGCAATGGGCCGCATTATGCCCAAGAATGTAAGAACAAGAAAAATGGAGTCTTGCATAACCTGCAAGAAGAACCCACCATTGAGGATATAGCGGGAACCCCATGAATCTAAGCAGCATTGTATGGGCGACAGGCAGACCATCAAGCTACAATGGTCGAGATCGAAGGTAAGATATTGAACACCTCTATTTCAATACTTATTGATCTCGATGCTTATCAAAGCTATGTTGCACCTAAGATTGTCGATTTATGCAAGTTAGGAAAAGTAAAGCATGTTAAAACTTGGATGGTACAGTTAGCCATTGGTACGAAACAGAAGGTTTTGGATATTGTTAAAGAATGTGAAGTAAACTTGAATGGCTTCCTTACTAAGGTAAACCTGAACATCCCACCTTTAGGATCATATGATATTCTTATCGGCATGGACTAGTTGGAACAGCACAATGTCATGCTCGATTGTCTACACACGTCTATCTTATGTACTAATAGCTAAGGGAACCAAGTGAAGGTTCAAGGCATCCCAAAGAAAGTTTCTGTAAGACAAATATCTTCCTTACAAGTGAAGAAGTGTGTTAGGAAGGGCTTCAAGTTGTTTGCGGTGAACATCCAAGACGTAGAGTCTGATAGAGAACAAAGCATACAAGACTTCCCCGTTCTTGAAGAATTCAAGGATGTGTTTCCCAAGGAAATCCCTGGATTACCTCTGAAACAAGACCTAGAATTTTCCATCAAACTGACCCCAATATCAGTTCCGCTTCCAAAGCCCCTTACCGCATGAGTGCACTAGAATTGGTGGAATTCAAACTGCAATTGCAGGAGTTAATAGAGAAAAGGTATATCTAACCCAGTGTCTCCCCTTGGTGAGCAACTATTTTGTTCGTAAAGAAGAAGGATGGCACTATGTGGATGTGCATTCATTACTGTGAGTTGAACAAAATGACCATAAAGAACCATTACCTGCTCCCTAGGATCGATGATTTTTTCGATCAGGTGCGAGGAGCCAAAATATTTTCAAAGATTGACCTGTGATCCGGGTACCATTAGGTATGGATCTGAGACAAAGATATTCTCAAGAATTCCTTTCATATGAGGTATGGGCACTACGAGTTTGTAGTGATGCCATTCAAGTTGACCAATGCACCTAAAAAATTTATGTGTATGATGAACAACATATTCAGTAAATATATGGATAAATTTGTACTAGTCTTTATTGACGACATCCTGGTTTATTCCAAGAATAAAGAGGAACACGAAGAACACCTTCACATAGTACTTCGAGTGTTGAGAGAACACCAGCTCTACGTTAATTTTAGTAAATGTGATTTTTACAAACCACAGATATAGTATCTAGGTCACATCATATCTGAGGCAGGAATAGCTTTGGACCTGGAAAATATTTGAGCCATAAAGGATTGGCCTACCCCAACTAGTGTCACTGACATTAGGTCCTTTTTGGGTTTAGCCAAGTATTATCTAAATTTCATTGAGAACTTCTCGAGAATCGCTTGCCCCATGACGGCTTTGCAGAAGAAAGCGAACAAGTTCTTATGGACTGACAAGTGTGAAGAAATTTTTCAAAAGCTTCAGCAACTTTTGATGACCGCACCAGTGTTGTGGATTGTGGATTCTGAAGGGGGATTTTGTTGTATGCATGGATGCAAGCAAGGAAGGACTTGGAGGAGTCCTCTTGCAAAAGGATCATGCGATTTGTTATGAATCACAAAGAGCATGAGCAGAATTACCCACACACGATCTTGAGCTAGCGGCCATTATCCATGCTCTGAAGATGTGGACGCACTACCTCATGGGAAGGAAGTTCCTTATAAAGACTGACAATATGAGTCTAAAGTATTTATTTGATCAACCCGATCTGAATGTGAGACAAGCCAGATGGTTGGCTTTCCTAAGTGAGTATCACTTTGAACTAATAAAGCATATTAAGTGCAAAGAGAACAAAGTTGTCGATGCTTTGAGTCGATGAACTCATATGATATATGAGGTGACCCTGAGTCAAACTAATGCATATTTGCATGAGAAGATTAGAACGGCCAACAAGGTTGACCTGTTCTATGTGGAAATCCTCAAGAAGATCCAAGAGGACCGGTTGTTTCAACAATAGAAGGAATACAAGGTGGATGACTCCGGACTACTATGGTCCAAGGATAGATTATATGTTCCAGATGGAGGGGACATTCGGTCCAGCATCCTCACAGAATTTCATAGGGAACCCTACTCGGGGCACCCAGGATATCAAAAGATGATATCTGGCATCAAGAGACACTTTTTTTGGCCTAAGTTAAAGGCCAACATTGCAATGTTTATTGCAAAATGTCAGGAATGCCAGCTAGTTAAAGCTGAGCACCAGCATCCTTCAGGATTGCTACAGCCATTTCCCATTCCGGAATGGAAGTGGCAGGTTATCAGTGTGGATTTTATTACTGGTTTACTGAAAAGCAAGAATCAAAATGATTCCATCTTCGTAGTCATTGACAAGCTTTCAAAGGCAGCACACTTCATCCTCGTAAAATTGACCTACAAGGCCGTGAACATTCCCGATATCTTCCTAAAAGAGATATTTAGATTGCATGGAATAACCAAAGCAATTATCTCAAATCGATATGTTAAGTTTACAAGAAACTTTTGGAGATCTGTATTCTCTATATTAGAGATGCAGCTGAACTTTAGCACTACTTATCACCCGCAGACAGACGGGAAAATTGAAAGAGTAAACCGAATTGTTGAAGACATGTTTCAAATGTATGTCATGAACAACCCCACCAAGTGGGAGGATTATCTGCACCTTGCAGAGTTTGCATATAACAAGGGGTATCAGGCTTCCTCCAAGATGAGTCCTTTCGAGGTACTCTATGGACATAAGTGTAGGACCCCAATTACTTGGGACAGTCCGATGGATCGGCTCTTATTGGGGCCTGACCTGTTATTGGAATTGGAACAGTTAGTTACCAAGGTCTAGGGAAACCTTAAAGAGGCACAAGACCATTAGAAAATTTATGCAGATAAGAAAAGAAAAGATAAAGACTATCAATTAGGTGAGCATGTCTACATGAAAGTGAAAGCAAAACAGAGCTCGTTGAGCTTGGGTAGGTGTGGTAAGTTAGCACCTAGATTTTGTGGACCTTTTGAAATTCTAGCCAAGAAAGGACCAGTGGCTTATGAACTAGCATTACCTACGGACGTAAGCATTCATAATGTTTTCCATGCATCTTTATTGAAGAAATATGTTCATGACACTAAGCATGTCATTGACTGGTCATTATTAAAGGTGGAACCTAAGGGGGAATTTTCCCCTGAGCCTTTGCATATATTGGACAAGAGATAAGTGCAGCTTCGTAAGCGCACTATAGTCCAATTGAAAGTGCAGTCAAATCACTTTGAGGTAGATGAGGCTACCTAGGAGAATGAGGCCACCATGAGAAAGGCTTACCCCGCCTTGTTTCATGATATCATTCAGACTCCCTATAACACCAAGGACAGTGTTGTTCTAAGCGGGGAGGGATGTAATATCCTGAATTTTGGACCTACCATTTATAGGCATGAGACTATTGATCACGATGATTATATTGGTGTTTTATTTTTTGGGTCAAAGACCCCACTGCATATGAACCTGATGATTTGCTTTGTATATTGGGCATAAGCCAATTGTTGATGATATATGTATATATATGTTTTGTGTTGGGCATGGACCCTGAAGCACATGATCGATGAGACATTTTTTGTTGATCGAGAGGCTTTGGAGCACATGAGTACTTACATTTTTGTTGAGCATAAAGCTCTGGAACCAATGAAAATATAATTGGAAATGTTGAGCATAAGCTCTGGATCATTCCATGTTGATGTTGACCATAAGCTCTAGAGCATCAGATCCTTGGCCATTGTATCCCTAGGTGTATCGTACAAGTACATCCTAGCATTTAGTGTTAAGCAAGATCTCTGGAATTGCACCATGTTTGTAACTCCCTATTATAAGCATTGAGTATGGGCTCTGGTAAGCGCTAGGGGTTACTGAAAAGAATTTAATAACTTCCAAGTGAAAACGACTCGAGAAAAATATTGATCTCATCATACTTATTTATAAGTGATTAAATAAAATTTTGAATTTCTGTATTCTTATCAAGTACTGAAGAGCTACCATGTTATATGAGGAAAATCAAACATGCAAGGATGTTTAGAGTTGCCTAGCCTAGTAGACCTGAGCCATCTATCTACTTGAGCTTCATAAAGAAGTGTCATAAGTCTAGGGATCATGATAAATTATGCCTGAAGACAATTGTTAACAAGTATTTTAATACTATGTATTTTATACATAGTATGTATAAAGAATTAATTATGATTAATTATATAGTTGAATAAAGAAAGAAGAGAAGCTCCACCAATTATTATTTATTATTAAAGGATTAATAAATAGTGAAATATCTATGAAAGACTAACTAGGATCTAGTTCAAACTTCCTAGGTTAAGAATTAAAATTACCCTAGTAAAATAAAAAGGATTAAATCAAGAAATCAAGGATTTCTTGATTTAACTGCCCCTTTGGCTGAAAAGGTTGTCCATAAAGACTCAAGCCAAGCAAAGGCTTGGGGGTTCTGATTTTTATCTAAGATCATTATTATTCTTCCTATTTTTGCTCTCAAGTGTTTTCTTGGAGAACTTTTCCTGCAAGGAAAAGAGGTTTGATTCAAAACTGATTACCAGTTAGGAAACCCTACCTTAGGAGCTCTAAGCTACTTGCATGTTGGAGTCCAGCTCGGGGGGATCCAGATTTAAACTAGGAACGATTCCGGGTCATGGTTCGGTGGAACGTGGTAGTTCCCAAGTGATTTGGTCATCAAAACAGAGGTCAGTACTGCATTGAATTGTTAATGCTCGTTATTTGAGTGTGCAGGTTTAGCCATTAACTAAGATTCAAATCTCAGGTATGCAACCCTAGTTTGTCTATTCTAATCTTCTAGATTTAATACTAGATATGCTAGGTAAATGATTATAATGCATTTCCTAACCCTATGTGATTAATTTACTGGTTAGATTCTATTAGGATTCGTGTTTTTACTACTAACCCTAAGGTGTAAGGTGTTTTCCTAAATCAGATTTACCTAGGGTTTATTCATCAATTTACTTATGCAAGTGTTATTTATTTATAAATGTTTCGTAAGGGTTCTATACCCTAGTTTTAATTCTTGTATTGATTTACTGGGTCAAGCATAAACTAGGTTTTGTTTCTAGAAATCTTATAATCTTTCTCTAGGCTTTGTTTACTCTACTGACATATTTAATTTGTTCGCAGAGGCTTGGTTTTAGTTTTAATTAAAAAAAAACTAGTTCAAAAGTAAGAGATTAAATATATGTATATAATTACATATATACAAACACTTAGTCTATAAGCTAAGATACTAAATACACTAATTATAATCTAAAGAACAGATTAAAATGTTCTACATTAAATCAAAGTTAAAATTAAGCCATTAAAGACCTTCCAAGGTCTTCCTCATTAAATACAAACTAATATTAAAAACATTTCCATTTAAATAAAAATCATCATAATTGAATAAAGAGAGGAGGCATCATGAACATCCATGTGGTCCAATATCGACACTTTGTTCACATATATAAAACCCACAGACCAAATATCTTAAACAAGTATCAAATTCATTTGCTTAACTCATTGTAAAATACACATTATAAAACACATACATAGTAAGTCAAAATACAACACCATTCCATTGTTCTTATTACTACTTTCATCCTTACAATTTTTTAATAAACAGTAATCTCTCTTTTATTAAAAACCCTCGTCATAATATCTAATTGTTCATAGTTTTTACATAGGCAATGACCAGGATTTCAAATCCTGTAAATCGTTCTACATTTACCACAGGCCCCACTATACTAACGTATGCGAGCGATATTATAACAAACACAAAGCTTCTAATAAAAACATCAAAACGCTATTAACACAAATACTTTTCACTGCAGCGAGGTCGCGAGACCCTAAGACCGGAACCTAAGCTTTAACACGGCCTTGGCCACAGTTTTACTAATTACACAGACCATTAAGAATGAAACCTACAGTAAATATAGCAGTCATGGGTCTTCCCCATGGCTTCCCATATGGTCCACATACATAATAACAAAACAAATCAGTAAGAAACTTAGCCATTCAAGCTGGCGTAGAAACCCTGGGAAGTGCCAAAGCCATACATGGCATGGCTTTACCCATGCGCTGCCCAGTAATCACAGCTAAGCAATAAATAATTCCAATTTATACAGAGAGCGTCTGATTTGGTGAATACCTCTTACAAACTACCACTCTAGTTAAATACATTGCTTTAATAAAAACGCAGAAGGAAATCGTATGCACAGCATATCAATATTAACCATTACCATCATATAAAAACGATACATATATCTATTTGCAATAGAGTTTACCAAAGTATTTTTACACAGTCACCATGAAAGGGCAAGGACGAGGTTTGTGCAGGCGTGCCAATGGTTATGGAACCATTGTGAGCAATGGTGCAGCCCATGGCTATAAATCCCAAAACCAAAATAACGATTTACATAGCTAAAATGAAATACACATAGCCAATGAGAGTGCTAGATTTACTCCATGGCCAAAATGAAAACACCATACATTAAAAACCTAAGTCTATTAATAGGCCCGAACACGATTTGAGTTCCCACAGTAAAACCCCCTTTTAGCAACGATAACCCAGTTCTACCCCAAGCCGAGAAGTGACAAGCTTCACTTGATATAGTAGGATTACAGTGGCCGCTTTTGCAACACATTGGAGCATACAACAAAGTATGAAGCCACCCCACCTTCGTTACCCTGCCACCTGCAACCACAACCAAACATGATAGGGTTGAGAAGTATAACTACGAAGGAGCCTTGAAACCAAACATAAAATGCAGTCATGAAACCAAATGGATCTTACCTTCATCACCGGGGCGTAGTCTCCTTCGCAACACAAAGCCAAAACCCCAATTCTCCACATACCCTAACGAAATGACCAAACTGAATCGTGAACCAAGCCCTAAGCTTGGGCTGCCATGAAAACCAAGGTGCATTAATGGCACCAGCTGGTAACCACTATCAAAATGCCAAACCCACTCTTCCATAGTTAAAAATTCATTGCATTATCGTGGGCTTCACTCACCATGCAAAAGCTTAAACCCATTTAACATATGGTGTAACCATATGTTATATTTTCACCACCCTACACTAGCACAGTTCTTATATTAATACAATGTTCGTTAAAACATGGTTTCATACATGGTATGCGCTAGTCGATAGTCCACTCATAGGGTTTAGTTTTTAAATAACATGTAAACCCCAGGTTTAAAGTTTAGGACTTGTCTCCTCTTTGTCACAACTCTCAAGTATAAGAACCATGGCATACGAAGTATGCCATGGTAATATATTTACCTATATTAAGATCAAAGTCTGATCAATAATCCAATATATAACCTGCAAACAAAATCAAAAGAAATGTTAATACTTATCATTGAAATAATCGAAGTATGATCACATAATGGACTAAATATACGATATAGGCGATTTTAACTACGTTAAGAAAATAATGAAAGAATTAATTTCACCTCGCTATAATCTAAGTCCGGAATGAAGAATAATAATGAACAGTAGGTATGCTATTAATCAATTTGTTTAGCGCTCTTTAAATCTCTGTCGTTAAGTACAATCTGCATACAGGATAAAAGTGGCGCCTTAGTTCAAAGAACTAAGTAAGCCTGCAAGTCAAGTGAATACTTTACCTCTCAGACCATCATGGGAGAACGAGTCCTGCCACTCTGCCCACTTTGTTCCCACAAACAAAGTCAAGTCAGAATGTAATAAATAACAAGTAACCATGTGCTGAAGTAACAGAGGCATTCCTCCAAATAATTAGTACATCGACCGAAATGAATAAACATGAGAATAGTTGATAAACATAATCATGACATCTTAAGTAAAAAGCACTAATAATAATGACTAAAAGTAAATGACAGATGTAAGAATAGCTTATGAGTAGACAATGGTACATGAAGTGTACCGTGTGTAATTTTTCGCAAGTTAATTAATGTTTCGTAAAGGTAATTTTTAATAGCCTAATAAAAAAATTTCAATTTTTGGGTACATTACAAGTGGTATCAGAGCCCAATTTCAATACTGAGAGTCTTATGGGAACACGAAGCATTCATGCAGAGAAAATAAAGTATTCTAAGCAATTTTTGTTACTAACAGAAATTTTGCTGCTATTAAAAATTTTTGTGTTTCAGGAAAAATTTTACAGCGTTGTTCAGTTTATGAATACTGAGGAAGAAAATAGCCGGCAAGAAGAAATGGCCACCCCCACTTCAAAAGTGAACTTGGTGGTCGAGCTAAACTCTGATGTGCCAAAAACTTTGCATAGTCTTCAAGATGAACTGAAAATTTTCAGAGAAGACAGTCTAAATGAAATAAAGGAACAACAAGCTATAAATGAAGCATTATTGTGTAACATGATGGGAGGGAGCCCGCAAGGTAAACCTACCAAGTCCACCAACAGATCCAAAAGAGAATCGTACCATGAGCAGGCCAGTAGCCCAAGAGAAGCAAAAAAAGAAGGTACACCTGAAGCAACTAAAGGAGATCATCACAATCCTGCTAGTGATGACTCACTTTCTCTGCGGAGAAAGAGGCAAAGAAATCATGCCAGTCTTCAAGGGGAGTTTCGAAAAATAAGAGCCCCGACCTATGAAGGTGAAGTAAATACGGGAGAAAAGGTTGAAGAATGGTTGCTAGGAATGAGTAAGTATTTCCAGGTTCATAACTATTCAAGTGTGATGCAGGCTAGGCTTTCCATCTACAACCTGAATGGTAAGGTAGCAAGATGGTGGCGAGATTTAAAGCACACCAAGAAATTTCAGCTGCGCGAACTAAGCTGGGAAAACTTTTGAAAGATTTTTCAAGAAAAATACATGTCAAAAAGGTTCTTTGAGCACAAGGTAAAAGAGTTCCATGAACTTCGCATGGGATCCATGACTATGGACGCATTTATAAACAGATTTCTATATCTGCTGCATTATGTACCGTATATCAAAGATGAGAAGGTGAAGATCCAACAGTTCCTAGGATGTATTCCTCCTAGTTTTCGGGATAGGATTGAATTCGACATGCTAAAGACTCTAGATACTGAACTACACAAGGCCCGACTCTGCTATGAGCATGGGCAGTTACGACAACAAAACCAGAACCGAAACAGAGAAAAGTCTAGAAACGTTTTTGATAACCGCAAGCCTGGGTCAAACCCACAACCTTATAGAAAGCAAAATAATAGCTTTCAACCGAACAAGAACTTCAACAAAATGGGTACGAAGCCTTATGTACCAGATCCTAATGGTAATAAGCAAGTGGCTAGTGGAGCCAATGTTACCCCTTTAACGATCAAGTGTTTGAAGTGCAGCGAGTCGCATTATGCCCGAGAATGTAAGAACAAGAAAAATGGAGTCTTGCATAACCTACAAGAAGAACCTATCGTTGAGGATATAGCGGGAACCCCGCGAATCTATGCAGCATTAGATGGCCGATAGGTGGACCATCAAGCTACAATGGTTGAGATCGAAGGTAAGAACTTGAACATCTCTATATCAATACTTATTGATCCCAGTGCTTGTCGGAGCTATGTTGCACCTAAGATTGTCGATTTATGCAAGTTAGGAAAAGTAAAGCATGTTAAACCTTGGCTGGTACAGTTAGCCACCGGTACGAAATGGAAGGTTTCGAAGATTGTTAAAGAATGTGAAGTAAACCTGAATGGCTTCCTTACTAAGGTAAACCTGAACATCCTACCTTTAGGATCGTACGATATTCTTATCGGCATGGACTAGTTGCAACAGCACCATGTCATGCTCGATTGTCTACACACCTCTATCTTGTGTACCAATAGCTAAGGGAACCAAGTGAAGGTTCAAGGCATCCCAAAGAAAGTTTCTGTAAGACAAATCTTTGTCGTACAAGTGAAGAAGTGTGTTAGGAAGGGCTGCAAGTTGTTTGCGGTGAACATCCGAGACGTAGAGTCTGATAGAGAACAACACATAGAAGAATTCCCCATTCTTGAAGAATTCAAGGATGTGTTTCCTGAGGAAATCCCAAGATTACCTCCGAAACGAGACCTAGACTTTTGCATCGAACTGACCCCAGTATCAGTTTCAGCTTCCAAAACCCCTTACCGCATGAGTGCACTAGAATTGGTGGAACTCAAGCTGCAGTTGCAGGAGTTAATAGAGAAAAGGTATATCAACCCAGTGTGTCCCCTTGGGGAGCACCAATTTTTTCGTAAAGAAGGATGATATGATGCGGATGTGCATTGATTACCCTCAGTTGAACAAAATGACCATAAAGAACCGTTACTCGCTCCCTAGGATCGATGATTTGTTCGAACAGGTAGGAGGAGCCAAAATATTTTTGAAGATTGACCTATGATCTGGGTACCATCAAGTATGGATCCGAGATGAAGATATTCCCAAGATCGCCTTTCGTACGAGGTACAAGCACTACGAGTTTGTAGTGATGTCATTCAGGTTGACCAATGCACCCGCAAAATTTATGTGTATGATGAACAGCATATTCAGTACATATCTCGATAAGTTTGTACTAGTCTTTATTGACGGCATTCTGGTTTATTCCAAGAATAAAGAGCAACATGAAGAAGACCTACGCATAGTACTTCGAGTGTTGAGAGAACACCATCTCTATGCTAAGTTTAGTAAATGTGATTTTTACAAACCACAAATACAGTACCTAGGTCACATCATATCTGAGGCAAGAATAGCTGTGGACCCAAAAAATATTCAAGCCATAAATGATTGGCCTAACCCGACTAGTGTCACCGACATTAGGTCCTTTTTGGGTTTAGCCAGGTATTATCGAAATTTCATTAAGAACTTCTCGAGAATCGATTGCCCCATGACGGCTTTAAAAAAGAAAGCGAACAAGTTCTTATGTACTGACAAGTGTGAAGAAATTTTTTAAAAGATTAAGCAGCTTTTGATAAGCGCAGCAATGTTACAAATTGTGAATCCCAATGGGGATTTCGTTGTATGCACGGATGCAAGCAAGGAAGGACTTGGAGGAGTCCTCTTGAAAAATGATCATGTGATCTGTTATGAATCACGGAAATTAAAAGAGTATGACCAAAATTATCCCATGCATAATCTTGAGCTAGCAGCCATTATCCATGCTCTAAAGATGTGGATGCACTACCTCATGGGAAGGAAGTTCCTTCTAAAGACGGACAATATGAGTCTAAAGTATTTATTTGATCAACCTGATATGAATGCGAGGCAAGCCAGATGGTTGGATTTTCTAAGTGAGTATCACTTTGAACTAAAGCCTATTAAGGGAAAAGACAACAAAGTTGTCGATGCTTTGAGTCGACGAACTCATATGATATATGAGTAGACCCTGAGTCAAAATGATGCATATTTCCATGAGAAGATTAGAACGGCCAATAAGGTTGGGCATTTTGTTGTATGCATGGATGCAAGTAAGGAAGGACTTGGAGGACTCCTCTTGCAAAACGATCATGCGATCTATTATGAATCATGGAAATTAAAAGAGCATGAGCAGAATTATCCCATGCACGATCTTGAGCTAGCGGCCATTATCCACACCCCAAAGATGTGGATGCACTACCTCATGGGAAGGAAGTTCCCTCCAAAGACTGACAATATGAGTCTAAAGTATTTATTCAATCAACCCGATCTGAATGCGAGGCAAGCCAGATGGTTGGATTTCCTAAGTGAGCATCACTTTGAACTAAAGCATATTAAGGGAAAAGAGAACAAAGTTGTCAATGCTTTGAGTCGACGAACTCATATGATATATGAGGTGACCCTGAGTCAAATTGATGCAGATTTCCATGAGAAGATTAGAATGGCCAACAAGGTTGACCCGTTCTATGTGGAAATCCTCAAGAAGGTCCAAGAGGACCAGTTGTTTCAACAACAGAAGGAATACAAGGTGGATGACTTTGTACTACTATGGTCCAAGGATAGATTGTATGTTCCAGATAGAGAGGACATTCGGTCCAGCATCCTCACAAAATTTCATAGGGCACCCTACTCGGGGCACTCGGGATATCAAAAGATGATATATGCCATCAAGACACACTTTTTCTGGCCTAAGTTAAAGGCTGACATTGCAATGTTTATTGCGAAATGTCAAGAATTCCAGCTAGTTAAAGCTGAGCACTAGCATCCTTCAGGATTTCTACAGCCATTTCCCATTCTGGAATGGAAGTGGGAGGTTATCAGTATGGATTTTATTATTGGCTTAACGAAAAGCAAGAAGCAAAATGATTCCATCTTCGTAGTCATTGACAAGCTGTCAAAGGTAGCACACTTCATCCCCATAAAATCGACCTACAAGGCCGTAAACATTGTCGATATCTTCCTAAAAGAGATATTTAGATTGCATGGGATACCCAAAGCAATTATCTCATATCGAGATGTTAAGTTTATAGGAAACTTTTGGAGATCTTTATTCTCTGGATTAGAGACACAGCTGAACTTTAGCACTGCTTATCACCCGCAGACAGATGGTCAAACTAAAAGAGTAAACCAAATTGTTGAAGACATGCTTCGAATGTATGTCATGAAAAACCCCACCAAGTGGGAGGATTATATGCACCTTCCAGAGTTTACATATAACAATGAGTATGAGGCTTCCACCAATATGAGTCCTTTCGAGGTACTCTATGGACGGAAGTGTAGGACCCCAGTTACTTGGGACAGTCCAATGGATCGGTTCTTGTTAGGGCCTGACCTGTTATTGGACTTGGAATAGTTAGTTACCAAGGTCCAGGGAAACCTTAAAGAGGAACAAGATCTTCAAAAAAGTTATGCGGATAAGAAAAGAAAAGATAAAGACTATCAAGTAGGTGAGCATGTCTACTTGAAATTGAAAGCAAAACAGAGCTCGTTGAGCTTGGGTAGGTGTGGTAAGTTAGCACCTAGATTTTGTGGACCTTTTGAAATTCTTGCTAAGAAAGGACCAGTGGCTTATGAACTAGCATTACCTGCGCACGTAAGAGTTCATAATGTTTTCCATGCATCTTTATTAAAGAAATATGTTTATGAAACTAAGCATGTCATTGATTGGTCATTATTACAGGTGGAACCTGAGGGGGGATTTTCCCCTGAGCCTTTGCATATATTGGACAAGAGAGAAGTGCAGCTTCGGAAGCGCACTGTAGTCCAATTGAAAGTGTAGTGGAAGCACTTTGAGGTAGATGAGGCTACCTGGGAGAATGAGGCCACCCTGAGAAAGGCTTACCTCGCCTTGTTTCATGATATCATTCAGAGTCCCTAGAACACCAGCAATGGTGTTGTACTAAGTAGGAAAGGATGTAATATCCTGAATTTTGGACCTACCATTTATAGGCATGAGCCTATTGATAATGATGATTATATTGATGTTTTATTTTTTGGGTCAAAGACCCCACTGCATATGCACATGATGATTTTCTTTGTATATTGGGCATAAGCCAATTGTTGATGATATATGTATGTGTGTGTGTGTGTGTGTGTGTGTGTGTGTGTGTTTTGTGTTGGGCGTGGACCCTGAAGCACAAGATCGATGAGACTTTTTGTGTTGAGCGAGAGGCTCTGGAGCACATGAGTACTTACTTCTGTGTTGAGCATAAAGCTCTGGAACACATGAAAATATAATTGGAAATGTTGAGCATAAGCTTTGGAGCATTCCATGTTGATGTTGAGCATAAGCTCTAGAGCATCGGATCCTTGGCCATTGTATCCCTAGGTGTATCGTACAAGTACATCCTAGCATTTAGTGTTGAGCGAGAGCTCTGGAATTACACTATGTTTCTAACTCCTTGTTATAAGCATTGAGTATGGGCTCTGGTAAGCACTAGGCGTTACTGAAAAGAGTTTGGTACCATCGTCAAGATTTCGGTACTAGCGTCGTACCGCACAGGTAGCTGAAAGTGATTGAGGAAGGTCATAGCTAGGTCATTAAACGATGTATAAGCCCCCCGGGGAACCTCTGTATACCACTTCACTGCAGGCCCTGTAAGGGTGCTTTGAAATAGCCTTAAACGAACCGAATCATGATTCAAGGAGTTCAAAGAGAACCAAAGGTGGAACATCATGACATGCTCACCAGGATCTTCACCAGCCTTACCTTCAAAATATGGATTGTCTGAAGGAATTTTGGCGGGAATGACTAGCCATGCCGGGTCATGAGACACAGGATCATTTGTCAATCTCGACAAGACAGGTAAGTTCAACGTTGCAAGAAAAGGGATCCTAGGCTAAGGAATTTGATTCCATTCTCCCTAATAGGGTTGCTTCCCATAAGTTTGATTGTTATAGGAACCATGGCTGTTTCCAGTGGGATAGTAACCTCCTCCCATTTGACCCATATAGGGTTGCATGTTATAGTTTGGAGTACCTTGAGGATGGGGTGCTATGAAGCCATAGATAGGAGACTCATAAGTGATTTGATACCCAAACCCATAAGGTGTATAGGTTTTTCCATAAGACACTCCATAGGATGGTCCATAAGTTGGTCCATGAGACTATCCATAGGATGGTCCATAATTTGGTCCATGAGACTGTCCATAGGATGGTCCATAAGATGGTACATACCCGACTAACACATAAGGAGGAACTTGGCCTTGTGACACTATGGTGTGACCAGACACGGGACGAACATGACTTACGGTAGAACTCCAGCTGGAAGGACCATGTGAGTTAGGAAGAGAATGTGTCGTCCAAAATGCATTTGAAGGAACTAGTGTTGAAGATGATGGAATATGAGAAGGGATGTAACGTGTTCCCCCAGTATTCACATGTCTAGGATCAGGCCCCTGAACGGGAACAACAGTGTTAGGACTAGGATGCATGTGTGAGGAAGCCTCCACTGCAGGGATGGAAGGTGTAATATGACTAGTGCTACCAAACCTCTCCGCCTGGAAAGGAATGGAAGTGCCCCCAGGCGCAACACCAGGGTCAAAACCCGATCCGAATTCGGGTGTCATAATGGTCTCAGGAAGGTCTGGCATGCCATACCTTACTGTGCTAGTGCTAGTGGGTGCATGTTAAGTCTCATGGTTTGGACTACGTGACCAATACTGGTGGTTTGCATTCATGTAGCCCAAAAATCGTGAAGGATCATCAGGTGATGTCCTGGCTATAGAATGGTCAGATCCCAACAGAGTCCCATATGTGCTTGAAGGTTCATCCTCCCATACGGGATGAGGAAGATGAGTGATCTGCAGGATCTTAGGCTCATGTCCACTCATGGTGTGTGAATAAAAGTGAGAGTTAGTCCACCTGAATTGTCTCGTTCTCTCTCTCAAAGGAGGAGGAGATGTAAAAGGTGGAAGTACTGCTAAACGATGAGAATGGTAGAGTGTCTAACTCGGATCCATAATGACTCAACAAAAATAAAAAGACTCAATCTATCTACGCAACCCTAAGCAATCTAGCATACACAGAGCACGGTCCTAAAAAGGATACAGCAAAAAATAAGCAAACCAAGGGGAGGACATCTGAGCTTTCGAATGCAGCAGGTATACCTTGCCTGGGAGAGGCTTGAGACTCCATACACTACAATTGGAGGTTCATAACCAATTATAGTGGCCCTTAGCTTCAACACGTAAAGCGACTATGATGTCTGACTCCTACCTAGCCAGGACACCTACAGAATAACCTCTACAAGTATCCCCTGCGATACCTAGGTAAGGAAACTAAGGTCACCCCAATATAATCAATGCTCAGATGGACAGTAGCAAGTGAGATCGACCGTATGGGAAGGGTGGAAAATCCTGAAGCCTGTAAGCACAACTGGTACCCTAAGGGTGCACCAATCAATACTTCAAAGGCCCCCAGATACGAATATGATCTTGGAAATATCTTCGACGCTCACAGAAAGTGACCAGGGGTCATCCCAATCACAATCATGTGCGTTGCCTTGTGCTTAAATCCTATGTAAGAGGAGCGTCCTGAAAAACACTAATTATACCAAGGATTTCAAACTCTCACCTGGACAGACACCTAATTATTTGTGTTTAGTAGCCTTGGAGAATTGACTCACATTGAACTATCCCAAGATTCTAAATCCTAATCTTGTTTGTCAACCCTATAAAAGAAAAACGTGAAGTTCATTTTAGTTAAGCATTGATTTTAATGGTTGTAATTACTCAAAGGGAAATGGTCGTGCAACTAATGATATGAAGACTCAGCAGTGAAATAAAAGTGCACACCTAACAAACAATGCCAAGTGCAATCTTTGTAGAATGAAAAACAGGGTATGCCACTATATGACATGCAAGTTTTTTCCTTCAAATGAGAATGCAATCATTCCTAAATGAACACCTAACTATAATTCAGTAAGCAAAACCTAATGCAAGTACCATGCGAATGAAAAAATTCAAGGATGCATAATGATGCAAAAGAAAATTATTTTTGTATTTTTAGAAATAAATGAGATATAAAAAGCAATAACAAACTCTACAACTCTCAGACCCTACAACCACTCACAAACAGCATCCAAGCAAGGCACCAAGATAAAAGAGACCTGATGCACTAATCCCAAAACAAAAAAGAAAAAATGAATGACAAAAACAAAATCGAATTAAAAATAAATCAAAAGGGAGTTTCTGGTCAAAAACAGAGGCTGTATATAGACACCAACATTACCCAAGAAGACTTAGCAATCATCAAAACTCACCCAACAAAACTCAATCTCCCAAATAAAGCTCAAAACCAAAGCATATGCGACTGTATGCAGTAAACCTACGTACATACGTCAGAATTCAAAACAAAACCATGTGTATACGTAACTATAATGCAAATACTCACGTACAAGAAGAAAAAGGAAGAAAAATAGGGCAAACAAATAAGCCAAGACCAAATTACTCCTGTAGGACACTACTAGGAAAACATACCTCAAGACCCGACATAGAAACAGAGAAATAAAGAGCAATTCAAACCCATTGAATACCCAATCCCCAAAGAAAAATAACTAGGAACCTCCCCAGTGGATTCACCAATTTTGTTATGGAAAGAAACTTCCTATGGCTTGGGGGTACCACAACAAACAGTATGACACCAAAAATCAATATTTCACAATACACAAGAGCAGTAAACAAATCTGACACTGAGGGATATAGAACCGTACCTTGTTCTGGACGGTTGAAGTAGATCCCTGTTGAGCTTATCCGATGCAATTGCAATTATAATTTTCTCTCAAAAATAGCAAACAAAGAAAGCATGATATATATAAATGTGTTAGCACTAATCTAGCATATATAATCAATAATATATAAGAAATTAAACACATCCATGGATTCAATATATGTATTCAAAATGCACATGATTTGGACAGGAAAAGATATTTCTATTAATAAATCAGAGATACAATAGTGAAAAACTCTGTCGGCACTTCTGCGAACTGTAGAAACCGAGTCCTCCACCTGGGCCTCCACCACTTCAATCCTCCATCTCTCAATAGAAATCTCACAAAGCAAAAGAAATCTTGGGAAGAACACTATGTGCGCCAAGGGACAAAGGGATGTCGACTCAAGTATAAGCAAAGTTGAGGCAACAATGGACTATAGTTTCCTTACTCTTCAATTTCTTCTCCTTCAATGTATCCAAGGGGTTCCTTATATAGCACTCCAAAGAGGTAATGGAGGGTCAATTCCGAGCATTCTCAAGGAATTTGTAAGACCAAGAGTCAAGTTATTCGGAATCAAATGAGGAAAAATCCAAAAATATTTGTCATTTTGCACACATCCTGATGTACGTGGGTTTGAGGTCAAAAGCTGTGTATACACGTGGGTATTGCTTTAAAAGTCACGTATATGTATAAACATGCAATTTTTTGGGATTATCTTAGAACATCAAAGTATAATATAAGTCGATGGCTGAAATACATTATAAAATCCATCCCAGAAGTGGAGTAATGAAGACCCATGTGAAGAACCATCCACTCATCAGTACAATACAATAATCAATCTCTGCATGTGACTGCAAATACATGGAGTAGTCCTGGATACATAAGAGTACAATGGCGATGAATAGGCATGATATACAAAGTGTCATGTGTGGTTATCGCCACGTACAATATATAATGAATCAAGATCTCCATAGTGGATGAATATATCTCATATACACTGGGAAATAATGGAATCATGATCACGAGAGCTGAAATCTCATGAATACTGGCACGATCAAGGAGGTAGCATAAATGAAATGGAACCAAGATGGAAGGTCTTCTACACGAACCGCTACGAGTACATGTCCTACTATGTGAATAGATGTGTCGAGGTCAAACATATTATTCCATCGTCTGATTATCGATCATTGATTTACACCGTTAACGGACGCGAGATAACCCACCAAAAATGAAAATGGGAATAAAGGTACCGAGTGAAATCTAACAAGTGTGAATAGATGTGTTGAGGTCGAACACTTGAAAGAATCCATCGATTAGGGGACATTGATGTATTCCAAAAAATATTGATGGAAAGAGAACCTACCACTGATGACTGTAAGTATCAAGGCACTCAAATGAATCTAGAATCCTATTCTAGAATAAATGATCTGATGTCGATGGAATGGAATCCAATGGAAGGAGGGCATTAAGGAATCCCCCATCAACCAACATGAGGTACTAAGAAACGTTGTATAATGTGGAAGAACTCAATGAAAAATATGTGCACGAACCAGTAACAGTACCGAGAATGGCTGACATGTAAAGTCAAGATAACTGAGGAATGGACGACTCAGGCTTCAACTTCCTTGGAACAAGAGAATAAGGAAAATGGTGACTGAAGGTATGCAACATGGAATCGATATGCAAACTGAGACATCTCTATGACACAAGAGGAATCAACAGAGGCTCCATGGGGACTCGAAGCATAACTAGTCGGTGGAGATAAACTCAGAGTAATAAGAGTAGCTCCTAAAGTCAAACTAATAACTCAACCAACGGATGTGATATACAGTGCTCTGTTCGAAGGTGACATGACTCGACTGCTGCAAAAGATAACATCTTTTCCCATGCATCTTTTATGTTTTTTTTTTTCACTTTTTCAGATATTTTGAAAATCTTGAAATGAATAAAAGTGCTTTATAGTACATAGCTAGGAGGAGACGAGTGTCAGGGATAGGAAATCTAGTTCCAAGCTGTGGAACATACCTATGCTCAATGTAAGGAAACAATGTGTAGGATAACGACACTCGGGGGAATGTCTCCTCTCGGTAAAGGGGTGATCAAGCTGCAAAATATATGTAGAAGGCTCCGCTTGGCTAGACATGAGACAAGCTCAAGATATATGGTTGATAAATCGAATTCATGGAGTCATCAAAAATCTCAAGAAGGCAAGCAAAACTCATGAAATGGAATAACAACTTGATATATACAAGGGAGTCCCTATGGGGAAAATCCAGCATAAAGTTCAAGAATGGTATGGAGCTCTTGCTCAAGGATATGGAGAGACTAAAAAGGGACTCCCACAACCTAAAGGAGGCAACGCAACATGGGCACCAAATGCAAAAAAAGATCTAACTAGGGAACCCATGTATAGGAAAGCTCTACCATTCACACAATCCCACTTCTAACAACAACATGAAGGTTCTGCGAGACCATGGAATGGGTTCGTACCTAAGGTTAAAATGAAATGGTCATAAGGTCATGCAAAATGCAGGCGGATGTGAAATCCTAACCTATATGCCAGTTCATACATTATACCTATAATAGGCACGAATAGATCAAAGAATTGGTCAAAACACGCTCAAAACGGGCCCCTACAACACCATATTAGTCCAAACGGTCCAAAAATGGTCAAAAACAGGTCAAAACTATAGAGAGCGGGTAAAATTTTCAAAAAAAATTCTATAAAATAGAGAAAAAATAAAAAATTTCATACCATTTGAAAATTTACCCACCATAGTGCTTTTGTACTCAGAACTTCAGAAGCTGATTCCGGGAGCATCCTTCGGCGAAATCACTCCCCGTTTGGTCCAGGTAACTTATCATGCCTTACTCCTCCATTTACATGCTTTTATTTTTTAATTTGGACCATCCCAAATAATGCGTTTCGGACCACACAGAAATCGGGTCTTTTTCCGCGTATAGGGCTGGGCATACACGGAAAAGACCACGATACCCGCATACGTACAGGGTTTTTTTTAAATAGTTGCGTATAGGGCCATAAATGGTAAATGCAAGGTTAAAATATCATGAAACTTGGCAATGTTTGTGTAGGATGGTGCTAGAGTGGAGAGAGCGTGAACATGGTGATGATGAAGAGGTTGTGCAAGCTGATCTCATGGCTCAACAAACGTTAAGGGAATGTGGACTATACAAGTTTTGATGCCTTGGAATATTAAGGGAAAATCCAAGGCTACTCGAGTTGCTAGTGGATTACTGGGATCCTGACTCAGAGAATTTTCAGTTAGATGGCATGCCCCTCAGCCTCAAGGTTGAGGACATTTACTTTATCATAGGATTGTCCCGCAGAGGGAAGGTGGTAAACCTATGGTCTCATGGGCCAAGAGGCAGGCTAACTATACATGAGTATATTGTTGTGTATTGTGTCCCGGATATGGACAAGGTTGGGAATCAATTCCCAACAAAATCGATCCAAAATCTTGGGTTGAAGGCCATACTATTGGCATTGGAAAGGATATCGGGATTGGTATCTCTCCACCGGGATTCAAGGCCTTTGATGTTCTATGCGGTGGAGTGCATGTGTCCTACTATATATGACTGGAGTACCTCACTGCTGAGGAACATGAAACGACAGCTTACTAACTGCAAGATGGGGTGGGTGAGGAACTTCGACTATGGAAGCATCTTGAGTGATTTCTTTTTTTAGCGTGTGTCGGGGCTAAGCCTAAGAGTAGAATTTTCCCCACATGGATTTTGAGATCTAGCTCAGCTACGCTGGGCAAATATCATGCGAAGACTAGGAGAGGGGTGGGTGGCCAACCCCTACCCAGCAGACTTCTTCCTCTAGTGGTGTAGACAGATCATCACCATAGATGACTATCCCTATGCAGGGATCGACTTCCGTTGAGACCCGTACATTCCCATACCACCAGGCTCTACATATGAAGAGATAGGTAACGAATCTTGACTCAAACTTTATTTTTTGAATTGTTAAATGTTTTTGTGTTTTTTGATATATGGAATCAAAAAGACATGTTTTTGGTGTGATGACATATAGTGATATTTTTTCATGTACATGTAGATGTGGGACCATGGCGGCCAAATGGTTTCCCTCGTCATCGATGGAGGGGAAGAGGAGATGAGATCAAGGGTGTGGATGCGGAGCGTATGGTCCAAAGCATTCACACAAACTTCATTCATTTGACACATAGAGTTCCCATGGTGCAAGTCAAGGACTTTCCTGAGGCCATGCAACGCCAGGTGGTTGGAGTACCACGGGCATGGGTTCATTTATTTCGTCGGCTAGCTAGAGTTGTAGTGTGCTACCATGATCATCACCTTCATCCCCCATAGTATTAGAGGCTTGGGGTGTATTTTTTGTATGACCGTGTAGTATATATTGGGGGCTCGGAAGCCCCATTTTTGTATATGACACTTATGTATTATGACACCGCATTTTTGGACATATATTTTAATGAAAAATACCTATGATGATCATTTATTATCTTATTTACATGTGTAAATGGTTGTGAATGCTTATGGTCTATGAAACAAATGCCAATCTAGTACATAGTCAACATATGAATCAGAAACTTGATTAAAATTTCTTGTAATATGGGTGTATGTTATGTTCTCAATTTTCCCTTCAAGCAACCTGACACGCAAGAACCTTCATAACAAAGTTGGATCCCTAACATGATACAAGCCATTAATCTGTGAAACCACTAACTACGAATCAAGATATACCTCAAGGAAGTGAATACCATGTGAAATGGAATCACACAATAACTCGACAACGACACTATACTCTGCAACATTGTTTGATGAAGGTCGTAAACAAACCCCTCCTGAAGACAACATTTGACCCATAGGAGTATAAATCACCCAAGCAATCGAAGCTCAGTTTTGAGTGTGGCGGCTAGCGCCATCAGCGAATCCTACATAAAACAAAGACTCTGTCGACATATTCCACACAAACGGAAGCTAGTCAACAAAATCAATCACCAAAAGTAGACGAAAACTACACTATACAAATGTACAATAATATTACAACAAACCAGCCTCAAGTAAAAATCATGCATAGTACTTCTTAATATAGAGCCCATTTCTAGGCTCTACCAAGGCTATGCCCCCATGATCAACTAGTCGAACGGGTCTAACATCAGGATAAGTCCTAATGCCACATTCAACCATACGGGGATCAATTAATGACAATTCTTCATACAACCAAGTGAAGACATCTAGAAATTATTTAAAAATCTCAATGTACTCTCTAATCTCATCGAGGGAACAATCCGCCCCAATGTACAAATTTTCAATCTTCCCAGGAACGCAAGAAATATTGATAGCTATAGTTGGTGACAAGTTAACCATGTTCCCTTCATCATACTTGCTAGGAGAGACTAATGGGACATTGTGCCTACCAATTTTCTCACTAAAGATCGCCTTAAAGTCATCACGCTCAATATCATCAAGCTTAGGGAGAAAATAAGATCTATGATGCAACTCTCTCCAAGGTTGTTCTAGCCTAGACATATCTTCAAGAATAGCCTCATCCGATGGGAATATGTCATAGAGGAATTCCTATGAGTGAGATGACGGCACTGCCCAAGCATGCAATGCATAAGGGTCCTCCTCTTTCATCTGCAAAGAATAAGGACTAGACTCTATAACCAAATCAAGATTAGCTTGATAAGACAACATGGCTATAAACAATGACATGTCCATCTTGGCAGGTATAGAAACTTCACCCAAAGTACTCGGAGAAGAAAGAGTCCAAGGATCCTCCATATTCAAAGTGCAAAAGAAGTCGAACTCAATGAAGTGGAAGCCTTACCAAGATTAGAATCGATCATAAGAATAGGCGCAGAACAACTAAAAGTTCCCATTAGCGAAGGATACATGCCCACCCCAACATTCTCAGTTGACGGTTGAGAATGATCGATAATCAGGATAGAAACTCCCAATGATGCTTTCAAAGTATAATTATCAAATGATCTTTGATCAATCGTCACAATATTCCCTTCCAAAGGAAAATAAATAACCCAGAAGAGTGATGATGCAAACGCTTGCATATTGAAAATCCAGTTCCTACCCAGTAACTTAGATTATAGTCAAAGGGCGCATCAACCACCTCGACCTCAATCACAATGGTATTCCCACCCAATTGGACCTCAAATGAATCGATCTCCCATCCAATGCAATTAACATGTTTCCTTACTTAGACAACGTAGGGGAACCCAACCCCTTCCAACATGACAAAGACATCACAAAAGCCGCAACACCCTCATCAATCACTGTGTGCTTAATGGTGTTGTTTAGACACTCTACATGAACCAAAAGGGACACATAGTAAGGAAAGCAAGGCTAGACTCCATGATTTTCAAATTCGATCACTAGAGGAGAGCTTCCATCAGCCACCCCAAGAGCAGACAACAAGGCTTTCCTTTGCAGAGGACAAGTCTGAAGAACTTCTAAAGCAGACATCACACAAAGAGTCTATCCCAAATCCTCAATGATAGAATAGTTCTAGGCAGCTCAGGAATTAGAGTTATGCCCCGAATGCTTCAAGACTCCCTTAGGAATGCGAGGTGGAGCTTTAGGCTTATCACTAGGTTTTTCAATACACAAATAGGTCTCAAGTGGATCGGGTTCTTTCCCAAGTTTGAGTTGTGACGTACCATAATCCTTTGAACGAGTCACAACATTTGTAGAATTCACCATGTTAATGCAACCATCGCCACTAGCGGTGTCTAACGAGTTTGGAGTCCCACCAGAAGCACCACTAGGATCTACGGTCCTTGAGTTCATATTCTGATTTTGTGGTAAAGGATTTTTCGACACAGCTGAGATCTGTGCGATGAACTTCGAGGCATCCTCTATTCGAGGGCACAAGTGAGTGAGGTGATCATCCCCCCAACTTACAAGGAAATTTAACCTTAAGCTTAGGTTTCTTGCCCCCCCAACATTATTGTTGTTGTTCTTGTCATTATTATCATTTTCATTCCTATTCCCACCCTTTCGATTGTTTTTACCTTTCTTTTTATTCCATCCAGGTTGCTAGTTACCTTTCTGGTTTGATGATTGCACTAAAAGTACATCCGATGTTTGGGTAGGATGAGGCAAAGCTGTAGCTTGTCCCGACGCATGTTGGTTAATAGAAAAATTATTCATTTGGTTTGCAACCGAGCTTACGGGTTTGGCACTTCCAAAGCCAACAACAACATCGGCATGCGGCCCAGGTTTAAACTTTGGGTTGAAATTGGATCTAGGTGTGTTCGGTATGATCTCATACAATATCCCAGACTGAGCATAAATCAAATCCATTTGATGAGCTCTAAAGATAGCTTGTTCCTTGTTTTTCACTTTGGATGTTGAAACATCCTTCGGTATGTAAGGAAAAAAATACTTGAGGAACCATTCCAAAAGGAACTCTGGTTGTATAAAGGCCTTAATTAATCTCTTCCATCTATGCCACTCTTGAATGTGATTAGATATATGCATGGCTTTGTCCTGCCAAAATGTCTACAAGAGTTCGGTACCAACGTCGTAGCACATAGGTAGCTGAAAGTGATTGAGGAAGGTCATGGCTAGGTCATTAAATGATGTATAAGCCCCCCAGGGAAACTCTATGTACCACTTTACTGCAGGACCTATAAGGGTGCTTTGAAATAGCCTTAAATGAACTGAATCATGATTCAAGGAGTTCGAAGAGCACCAAAGGTGGAACATCGTGACGTGCTCACCAGGATCTTCACTAAACATACCTTCAAACTTTGCAATGTCCGAAGGAATTTTGGCAGGAACGACCAACCATGCCAGGTCATGAGACACAGGATCATTTTTGAATCTCGACAAGTCAAGTAAGTTCAACGTTGCAAGAAAATGGAGCCTAGTCTAAGGCATTTGATTCCATTCTCCCTAATAGGGTTGGTTCACATAAGTTTGATTTCTATAGACACCATGGCCTTTTCCAATGGGATAGTAACCTCCTCCCATTTGACCCATATAGGGTTGCATGTTATAGTTTGGAGTACCTTAAGGATGGGGTGTTACAAAGACATAGTTAGGAGATTGATAAGAGGGTTGATACCCGGACCCATAAGGTGTATAGTTTTTTCCATAAGACGCTCCATAGGATGATCCATAAACTGGTCCATGAGACTGTCCATAGGATGGTCCATAAGATGGCACATACCCGACTGACACATAAGGAGGCACTTGGACTTGTGACACTGTGGTGTGACCAGACACAGGATGAACATGACTTATGGTAGAACTCCAACTCGAAGGACCATGTGAGTTAGGAAGAGAATGTGTCGTCCAAAATGCATTTGAAGGAACCGCTGTTGAAGACGATGGAATATCAGAAGGGATGTAACTTGTTCCCCCAATATTCACATGTCTAGGATCAGGCCCCTGAATGGGAATGACAATGCTAGGCCTAGGATTCATGTGTGAGGAAGCCTCCACCACAGGGATGGAAGGTGTAATATGACTAGTGCTAGAAAACCTCTCTTCCTGGAAAGGAATGGAAGTGCCCCCAGGCGCAACACCAGGGTCAACACCCGATCCGACATTAGGTGTCAGACCGGTCTCAGGAAGGTCTAGCATGCCATACCTTATTGTGCTAGTACTAGTGAGTGCATGTTGAGTCTCATGGTTTGGAATACGTGACCAATACCGACGGTTTGAATTCATGTAGCCTGGAAATTGTGAAGGATCAGCAGGCGATGTCCCTGCTATAGAATGGTCAGATCCCAACGTAGTCCCATATGTGCTTGAAGCTTCATCCTCCCATACGGGATGAGGAATATGAGGGATCTGCAGGATCTCATGCTCATGTCCAATCATGGTGTGTGAATCAAAGTGAGAGTTAGTCCGCCTGGACTGTTTGGTTCTCTCTCCCAAAGGAGGAGGAGACGCAGAAGGTGAAAGTCCTGCTAAATGATGAGAATGGTAGAGTGTCGCAACCGAATCCACAATGACTCAACAAAAATAAAAAGAATCAATCTATCTACGCAACCCTAAGCAATATAGCATACACAGAGCACACTTCTAAAAAATCTACAGCAAAAAACAAGCAAACCAAGGGGAGGATATGTGAGATTCCAAATGCAGCAAGTATACCTCTCCTGGGAGAGGCTTGAGACTCCCATACACTACAATCAGAGGTTCGTAACCAATTATAGTGGCCCTCAACTTCAACGGGTAAAGCGACTGTGTTGTCCGACCCCTACCTGACCAGGACACCTACAGAATAGCCTGTGCAAGTACCCCCTGTGATACCTAGGTAAGGAAACTAAGGTCACCCCAATATAATCAATGCTCAGGTGGACAATCGGAGGTGGGATCAACCATATGGCCAGGGTAGAAAATCCTGAATCCTGAAAGCACAACTGGTACCCTAAGGGTGCACCAATCAATACTTCAAAGGACCCCAGATACGAATACGATCATGGAAATATTTCCGATGCTCGCAGAAAGTGAACAGGGGTCATCCCAATCTCAATCACGTGGACTGCCTCGTGCTTAAATCTTGTGTAAGAGGAGCATCTTGAGAAACACTAATTATACCAAGCATTTCACACTCTCACCTGGGTAGACACATAATTGTTTATGTTTAGTAGTCTTGGAGAATTGACTCACAATGAACTATCCCAAGACTCTAAATCCTAATCTTGTTTGTGAACCCTATAAAAGAAAAATGTGAAGTTCATTTTAGTTAAGCGTTTATTTTAATGGTTGTAATTAATCAAATGGAAATGGTCATGCAACTAATGATATGAAGACCCGGCAGTGAAATAAAAGTGCACACCTAACAAAGAATTCCATGTGCAATCTTTGTAGAATGAAAAATAGGGTATGCCACTAGATGAGACGCAAGTTTTTTTTCCTTCAAATGAGAATGTAATCATTACTAAATGAACACCTGACTATAATTCAGTAAGAAAAACCTAATGCAAGTACCATGCGAATGCAAAAATTCAAGGATGCATAATGATGCAAAAGCAAATTATTTTTGTATTTTTAGAAATAAATGAGATATAAAAAACAATAACAGACTCTACAACTCTCAGACCCTGCGACCACTCACAAACTGCAACTAAGCAAGGCACCAAGATAAAAGAGACCTAATGCACTAATCCCAAAACAAAAAGGAAAAAATGAATAACAAGAACAAAATCGAATTAAAAATAAATCAAAAGGGAGTTTCTGGTCAGAAACAGAGGCTGTATATAGACACCAACAGTACCCAAGAAGACTTAGCAATCATCAAAACTCACCCAACAAAACTCAATCTCCCAAATAAAGCTCAAAACCAAAGCATACGCGACTGTATGCAGTAAACCTATGTACATACGTGGGAATTCAAGAGAAAACTACGTGTATACGCGACTATAATGCAAATACTTGCGTATAAGAAGAAAAATAGGGAAAACAGATAAGCCAAGACCAAATTACTCCTGTAGGACACTACTAGGAAAACATACCTCCAGACGTGACACATAAACAGAGAAATAAAAAGCAATTCAAACCCATTGAATACCCAATCTCCAAAGAAAAATAACTAGGAACCTCCCCAGTGGATTCACCAATTTTGTTACGGAGAGAAAGTTCCTATGGATTGGGGGTACCACAACAGAAAGTATGACACCAAAAATCAATCTTTCCCAATACACAAGAGCAATAAACAAATCTAACACTAAGGGATATAGAACCGTACCTTGTTCCAGACAGTTGAAGTAGATCCCTGTTGAGCTTATCCAATGCAATTGCAATTATAATTTGCTCTCAACAACAGCAAACAAAGCAAGCATGATATATATAAATGTGTTAGCACTACTCTAGCATATATAATCAATAATATATAAGCAATTAAACGCATCTATGGATTCAATATTTGTATTCAAAATGTACATGAATTGGACAGGAAAAGATATTTCTATTAATAAATCAGAGATGCAATAATGACAAACTCTATCGGCACTTATGTGAACAGGAGAAACTGAGTCCTCCACCTGGGCCTCCACCACTTCAATCCTCCATCTCTCGATAGCAATCTCACAAAGAAAAGGAAAACCTGGGAAGAACACTATGTGCTCCAAGGAACAGAGGGATGTAGACTCAAGTATAAGCAAAGCCAAGGCAACAATGGACTATAGTTTCCTTACTCTTCAATTTCTTCTCCTTCAATGTATCCAAGGGGTTCCTTATATAGCACTCCAAAGAGGTAATGGAGGGCCTAATCCGAGCGTTCTCAAGGAATTTGGAAGGCCAAGAGTCAAGTTATTCGAACTCAAATGAGGAAAACCCCAAAAATATTTGTCATTTTTCACACATCTTGATGTACGTGGGTTTGAGGTCAAAATATGCGTATACACGTGGGTATTGCTTTAAAAGTCACGTATATGTATAAACAGGCAATTTTTGGGGATGATCTTGGAACATCAAAGTATAATATAAGTCCATGGGGTCCAAGGAGTCTGCAAAGGGACAGGGAAGGCCATAAATGTGTGATCTAATTGGTGTGGTAAAATCAGCTATAACAACTAGTTTTACTTTTTTCACTTTAAGAAATGCCATTATACCATGTATATGTTTCTAATGATTTGTTTTTTGAATATTTTGTTACAGTGGCAAGTATGGATCCAAATTCAGAGATAATTGGAGATATTGTTATACTTAGAGAGATTGAGGCCATTTGGAGGGGTGGAGACCAACTCCACTACTCACTTGCACATACTCTAGATGCAATTATAAAGATCATTATCCAATCCAATGGTTCTTTATAAGGAATCACATCATGCAGATAAAGTAAAAAGGAAACAATATGCTGATGGATTGGATTACAATGCCGTAAAAAACTAAATATCACAAAGAAGCACATTTTCGCATTATTTAGAGGTCCTCAAACAAGTGAAATCCCAATCACAAATAGATCCCACATTTCTATCAAGTGGTGCACATATATACCATTCCGACAAAATTGGATGGACTGGTGGTACATAGTTTTTAATGTTCCACCCCACAACAATAGGGAACTTCCTTTATATTTTATTTGAAATATGTATGTTGAGTTTGTGTTGGGAAGACATGTAACTATTTTGATATTTTATATTTCTAGGGCGTTGGTTTGGGGATGCCTCAAAATGTCCCTATGCTAGGCATCGAGATGTAATTTTACCAATCCCTTAACCTCACATGCAACATTTTCCTATGATAAATATTTTTCCTACACATTTGGCGATTCCACATACAAAAGAGGCATTTTTGAGTCTAGCACAAGCAATTGGATTCCATAGCACCATTATTGAACGTATGGACTAGTTAGGGACTCCAATGATAGCCTGTCTTAAGTGCCTCAATGCACCATGGTGTAAGTGTGCCATCCTCATATGCCACAACTCACCTAGGTTGTTGGTGACTAGAGCCTTTGTAGGCTCAAAGTGTACTCTACACACTTTCCTGCTCCTTCTGCCAATCACTCAAACCAAACTCCTATTTGACCCCTTGGGCCTGATATATACTCTATGGTCTCGGAACATTACCTGATATCCCTTGTCCTCCAAAGTGAAGACTGATATGAGGTTCTTGGTCAATCATGGAACATATAACACATCAACAAAGCTGAGGGGTTTTCCAGACTCCCTCTAAAATGAAACAGTGCCAACTCCTTGCTCTTGATACCATGCGTCATCACCCAGCTCAACGTGGATCTCTCTTCCACCCTCCTGCAAGTCTTTGAAGAATCTCTT
Source organism: Pseudotsuga menziesii (assembly GCA_001517045.1). Classification (NCBI taxonomy): domain Eukaryota; kingdom Viridiplantae; phylum Streptophyta; class Pinopsida; order Pinales; family Pinaceae; genus Pseudotsuga; species Pseudotsuga menziesii. Next base: position 115,964 of record LPNX010212100.1, on the reverse strand, counting down.
ATGTCCAGTTATGTGACTAGATGCTCTATTGTTGATGTACCATATACTGCTCCATGTGGTGCTTTCCATGCAAGCTATCAAGCAAAACTCCTCATCGAAGTTCCTACTGAACTCATCCACCTCTGCATATCCATCCATTTGAGTGTTACTCTTCTTCATGTCTGGGCACTGGGAGGCAAAGTGTCTCTACTTGTGGCAGACAAAACACTTGACCTTTGACACATCAAGGTTCTTACCATCCTTCTTTCTCTTTTCCTTACCCTTGCTCTTCCCTGTAAGGGATAGAGCCTCCTCATCCACAATCTTTGGGACATTGTTGGATGAGCCTGATCCTTGACCCATACGGGTCTCCTCCTGCATAAAGTCATCCCATAGTCTCTGCCAATCAGAGAGCTTCTCCCTAGCCACAACACATTTGACAAAGGTGTCCCATGGCTTAGAGAAGCCATTGAGGGCTATCTAAACTAGCTCCTCATCCATTTTCTTAGAGCCAACATCTCCAAGCTCATCCCTAATTTGTGTGAGCCTCATGAAATAAGGCACCACTCCTTCTCCCTTGGACATCTTGGTACTGCGCATCCTCTCTTGCAGCACCATCTTCTAGTTCCCGTTCTTGCTTTGGTACAGACTCTCCGAAGCCGTCCACCTCTCTTCTATGGTCTTATTACCAGAAAGGTGAGGGACTATATGGTCATTCACTCCATCCATGATAATCAACATGGCTCTAGAATCAATCTTCTTCCAAGCTATTAGATCTACCGGATCTGTGGGTGCAACTTTTGTGGAGTCAATGTGCTCCTCTACATCATTGGCGTCCAGGATCCTTGTGATCCTATCTTTCCATGTAGGAAAGTTCTGTGCCCCCTAGAATCTATCTTAACTCTCAACTACACAGCCATAGCGAATCGTTACCTGTCAAACCCTAGATCTTGAAGTCTAGGTTTGTGTCTTCCTATAGATCTACCCCTAATCTATCACTGTTGTTGCAAATCTTTCAGCTTTAGTTCACCAGAGCTCTGATACCATGTAAAGATTCCTTTAAAGCACAACTAGGGCTAAAACAATATATTTAAATTTAAATGAAATAACCACACGTGAACTTCTTTACTGTATGCAGCTGAATATAAAACTGAGAACCATTTCCAACATCAATCACATCAATAAAAACGACACAATATTTTTGGGTAGAAACCTTCGAACAAAACCCAATATAGGAAAACCGGTGCAGCAGTATGAGAGGGTATTTTTATTAAGAAAATACAGAGCTTTTACAACATCACAAAAATCTATTTATGCCCTAGATGGAAAAATCGAAATACCCAAAAATCAGTGAGAAAAACCTGTGAGATGGCACGGTTGCCAAGGCAGCTTGCTGCTATACGACCTACTAATGTACGGTTGTACGGTGTTGCTACTGCTATTGTATGGTGTACCTCCGCCAAAGTCTCTTGTCTCTCTCCTCTGCAATTTAGGGTTGTCTTCCTGAGTTAGTGCTCATTCGTCTTCTTCGCCAAAATTATCTCACACTTCTTCCTCCGTCTCTGTCGGAATGCAATTGTGCTCCCCCACCAATTGATCTCTCTTTTATAACTTTAGGTAAAACAAAAACCCTAATTTCACTTTCACTTAAATTCAATAAACAATTAGATCACTTTAATTATTTTAGGAAAAATAATTAAATACAATTGGCTTCATACTTTAAGTCTTCTGCATGCAGGAAGAGCTTCCTTGTTGCTGCTAGTTTAACAAGCATACCCTGTAGAAGTTAATATTTCATATATGTAAATTTAAACCAAATTTTAAAATCCTTAGCTAATCAATCCTCAAATATTGTACAACAATCTTATCAATTTATTCAGTTGTTTTTGACGTTGAAATGTTTTGATAGCTACATGAAAATATGGCAACTGTACTGCAAACCTTCATAACCAATTTTGTCATGAGGATAGCGTCGATGTTGGGTTACTTTTACACATGGAGAAGAAAGGTTATTAATCTATTCCCCAATAACCAATCAAAATTGTTTATTTCCCACCATAGCATGTATCACAATCCAGCTCCATACTATGGAGACAAAGTAATATCCACTGTAAATAAAGAGGAACAGCTCGTAGCCTGATAAAAGAATTAGAGGCCAAGTGAAAAACACAATCATTGAACAGTTGACCTAAAACTGTCAAAACAATGTGACTATAATACATGATTTAGAAAAGCCCATGTTAAAAAAGAGCTAGTCAAATAATATTCTATTATGACCAGTTCAACTGCCGTGAAAGCCTTACAGATTGAAAACATTTGGTGCACCAAATGTTGCACAGATTTCTATGTTTTATAGTGAAGATTATTCACGCTTTATAGCAGATCATACTATATTAGGATTATTTCTTCTTTCTACCAGGTGGATGACACTGAAGGCAATATTATCACATACAAGTTGAACTCTCAAAGAAAACAAATTAAAGGTTGTTTAGTAAAAAGAATTATTAAAGTATACTGAAGGCAATATTATCACATACAAGTTGAACTCTTGTAAAAAACAAATTGATGGTTGCTTAGGAAAAAATTATTAAAATATGCAGTCCCATACCCATTTAGATTTTAAAGTGGAAATTTAACTTATAACTTTGTTTGCTTGTAAATAAAAATGAAACTTGAACTTAATGCTTCCACTTTCTGAAGATACCACAAAACATCAGATACTAGTGCCAAACAGCTCGAAAATAACTAAATAACTCGTAAAGGATACCCTAGATATGTATATTTAAACCAAATTTTAAAATCCTTAGCTTATCAATCCTCAAATATTGTACAACAATCTTATCAATTTATTCAGCTTTTCTTGACATTGAAATGTTTTGCTAGTAGCTACATGAAAATATTGCAACTTTACTGCAAAACCTTCATAACCAATTCTATCACGAGGATAGCGTCGATGTTGGGTTACTTTTACACATGGAGAAGAAAGGTTATTAATCTATTTCCCAATAACCAATCAAATTGGTTTATTTCCCGCCATAGCATGTATCACAATCTAGCTCCATACTATAAAGACAAAGTAATATCCACTGTAAACAAAGGGGAACAGCTCGCAGCCTAATAACAGAATTAGACGCCAAGTGAAAAACACAATCATTGAATAGTTGACCTAAAACTGTCAAAACAATGTGACTATAATACATGATTTAGAAAAGCCCATGTTGTTAGAAAAAGAGCCTGTCAAATAATATTCTATTATGACCAGTTCAACTGCCGTGAAAGTCTTACAGATTGAAAACATTTGGTACACCAAATGTTGCACAGATTTCTATGTTTTGCATCCTCAACCCTTGAACCACTTGCTACCATTCCCTGTATCTCTTTCTATGAGCTGGCATATCATGGACAAGTACTTATATCTAGAGAAAATCCCAAATGTGATTCTGCTCAGCAATCCTCCTGCATGGTTGAAGTTACATCTGAAGCTGTTGATAGATCAAACTTCAATCACAAGACCTTATGCTTGTAATGCAATAGTGACTGCATTTTTACTTGCACTATCCTTACTCTCATTTCCATGAGCTTTAGACTTTTTTTTCTTTGAACTGTCAGGCTTATGCTTCTTGGATGAACCTTGATGTGACGTGTCAGGCTCATCAAATGCATTCTCCATGTCACCAATTTCAACTTCAGAAACAAATGTTTTCTCTGGATCATTAGCAGACACTCTTTTCTTCTTGGCTCGTGGTGCTGTGACTTCCACAGAATCTGTATTCCCTGGATCTGAAAGAGACAGTCTTGGACTGGATTTTGGCTCAAGAAAACGAGTTTGGTGAAACTGATCAATCTGTATATTTGGCAAATCTGCTATTCTAGCTAATAAATTAGATGACGATTAATTTGTTTCTGCGGGAGAGAGGACAGACATTGATGAAAGAGTGTAATCCAACAAAAAAGTGCTTCTCATAAGTCTCTCTATCCTGCTATAATGTCTCTGTGCATATGGTATAACACCCTCCAAGAGTTCACTAATACCTTGTACCTATAATGTATTAAAAAACACAAATGTTTTCAATCTGAGCCATATAAGACATATACCTGAATGTTTGAAAATGCCAATATAAGTCCAAAAACATCAATATGAGCAAAGCAATATGACATGACTTGGTACAAAAAGTACCTCAATAATCTCTCTTGGAGGAAGGACGTTGAAAAGTTGAAATAATATGAGCTGGGAAACATGGGAAAATTTTAGCTTTGTATTCCATTCTGGCACATATTGCAAAAGCAATCTGAGTTCTTCTTTTCCTAGTTCACGTATCACTTTATGTATCTGATCTTTGGCATGTCCTTTGCTAAAAAAGGTGGGTATTTCAGTCAGAAAAATAATGTAACATCCTCGAAAATAAAGACATCAACCAAATAAGAACCAAATCCAACCTGTACAGGTCAGTGAAGACATTAAGGAGCTTATAAGGTCTTCTTAATTCAAACGCAAGTTGAATTGCTTTCACATAGTCAGTATCTGCAAGAGCATTTACTAGTTCCTGGTCTTTCAATGCTGCTTCCTCTTGAACCAGGGAAACATATAATGTACCAGACAAATAAAGTAAGGTTTGCATATTAGACTTAGGCTACAACAAAATAACAAGAATCAATGTCTTTCTTCAGAAAAGATTGAACTCTGAGAAACCACACAAGTAGGACAAATTCACCATCATCAAAATACATTGCTACTGTTCTGATACTTAGAAATTGCATACTAGCGATCTTAAATTTCAAACTGATAATCACCCAACATACCTCTTTGAGAAGAGCCTCCTCCTCGTCTGTAGCAGTGCAATCATGCCGCAAATTGACAAGAGAATCACCGCCACCAGTTGCCAGCATTTCTGTATTCTTACCGACAGCCATTGCCCAGATCTGCAGAAAGACAATGATCAATCCACACGTAAACATAACTAGGAATATACTATAATGAGTAATGCCATCAGCTATAAGGATGGAACAGACAAACATAACTTTTTTATAAATTTATAATTCTATTATGGATGAACACATCCTTGTGCCTCAAGCTCAAACTTTTCTGCTTTCCATAGAATATTAAACAAGATATGAACACCAACAAAAATGTTAATTTTCAAATTCTGAACAAATTAGATATGAACACCAAGCTTTGTTATACATGCAAGCAGTAAGGTCCCAACGCTAACATAAATGGTTGAGAAACCAGGCTCAGATTCATGATATCCTTTGATGGTATATCATTTTCTTGTATTTACAGGGAACTCAACCTGGATGCTGAAGGTTTATGATTATCCAAGGAGGTTTCTCTTAGCTCAGGGTGGTTCGTCCATACAGAAAGTCAAGGATGGAGTATATGCTTTCTCTCTCTCCTCTCTGTAGTATCCATTCTTTCAACAAAAGTTTTAGGTGCAGGAAGCTTCAGACAGACAGATTTCAGGACTAATTTGGTTTGTTTTTTCTGATGTAATATTGGGGCTCAATTCAGGAAAGTACACCAAGACTAGGATAAACCTATAACAGGTTTTTTGGTGAGCCATCCCTTCTTGAAAACTGTAATGTTCTTCTGAACATAATCTTTTCTCAATGCTGCAATCCTACAATGTAAGAAGGTAGAGATGACTTTTTTTCCAAGGCAATCGGGGTCTTTTGACCTCTTTTTAGTTGGTGGTGTCTTAAAGACACATGAGAAATGTAATTTGCATTCTGCTAGAATAAAAATTACGATTTTTTGTGGAAAAAATTGATCCCAAGGAAAATAGTTTTATAAAGATTTTAGAGAAGTTCAAAGAAACTGCACAAGTTAGAAGCAAACAAAGTGCCTAAATACAAGGCAACTTCAAGTGTTGTCAATGTGCTTGCAACAAACACAAATTTCTAGAAAACTCGAAAACTTAAATAGGATGAACAAAAATAATGAAATTACAAAATAGCACCAGGTTTGGAAAAGACCATTAAAGTGCTTAAATTGCTACCTACTCATGAACAAACACATAATAACCTCAAGATTGAAGAGAGCTTCCACACAAGAAAATATGCCCTGCTATGTGCATGCCACATGGAAATATTTGGCTGCAGTTATGGGTCTAATAAGGATAAAAACTCCTGAAGTATGGGTACAGGGTTAAGCTGCCAGGGTCCACAAACTGCACAATTTAGAGGCAAACAAAGTGACTAAGATACAAGGCAACTTCAAGTGTTGTCAATATTGCTTGCAACAAACACTAATTTCTAGAAAACTCAAAAACATAAAAAGGATGAACAAGAATACAGTAATTACAAACTAGCACCAGGTTTTGGAAAAGACCATTAAAATGCTTAAATTGTTTCCTACTCATTAACATGCACATAAAACCTCAAGATTGAAGAGAGTTTCGACACAAGAAAATATGTCCTGATATGTCAAATGGAAATATTTGGGTGCAGTTATGGGTACAATAAGAATAAAAACTCTTGAAATATGGAAACAGGGTTAAGCTTCCAGGGTTTACAAACCATGACTCTAGATGCATGAACTGGGTACGGGTATGGGTACACGTATGTTGTACCTGGTTCAGGAGTGGGTATGGACCTAGAAGAACCCTGGGGCACCAAGAATTCGGAACGGAACCTCCCACCCAAGAAACAGGGGCACACCCCAGTTTGGGTACCCAAACGCAGAATTTGTGTTTTGCAATTGTGGCTTCTTCATTGAAAGAAGAAAAACCAAAAATATAAAATTAAAAAGGCGGGACCCCCTCCAAAACCCTAACTCGTCACTTCCCAAACACTCTCATGAACTTAAACACATAAAAACACACTTCATTATTATCATTTCATTCTCATACTGGACAAAGAAACAGTCCATCATAGAAGAAAAATATAGGGATTTTGGTGCCATTTTTATTGTAGCCAATGACGATGAGAATGCCACAGAACTAGCAGACTTGCCTTGAGGAATCAACTATGTTGTATTTTATGTTTCATTTTTTGAAATGCTATTAGGCAATTTATTAATGTATTATAAATCATGTACTTCGTTTAAGACTCGTGCTGTTATGGAGACATTAATGATCAAGTTTTATTGTTTTTTCTAATCAGTGTATGATTGTTCAATGTTGAATTCAAATTCTGAATCAAGATGTCAAATTTTCAATTCATAAATCATTGAATGGGAAATGTTTGATTATGAAGTATCCACAAGATGTAGAACAGTTGGTGGCAGGGTATGGTTAAGACGCCGCCTAAGCTGAAAGGTCGCTGGTTCTAATCCTGTCGGATACCAAAATATCCAACCATGTTAAGGGTTGGTGCGGTCCAGGCCGGGTGCGATCCCCGGGTGATTTTGACGACTTAGATGCCCCTAGTTCGTGGTTACTTAGCCAATGGCAACCCTGCTATTCAAGGGGGTTCCACCACTTTGCCAACAAAAAAAAATGTTTGATTATGAAGTCTGAATGGTTTGAATGATTTAAGTTATGAATTTCATATGAGATCAATCATCGCTGATTTACATAAATTTTTGTTGCGTTTTATCTTAATTTTCATTTTTAAAATTTTTGCATAGATATACCCCTGGCCTACACCCATTCTTTGTTTCAAAAGTGGCATACCCATACCCATGTACACTAGCAACTTAGCTACAGGGGCACAGTGATTTTCCTTTGTAAAGAAGGAGCTCATTTGGATAGGGATGCATAGGGTGAAGGTAGGGCCTGAGGCAGAATATAATTACACATGCAACTATGATGTCCTATAGAAGTAAATATGTGAGTTTGAAACTCAGGGAAGCTGAAATTCACCTTATCCTCATGCTGATCAAATGTTGCAATACATTCATTTGACTTGATTGTCCACAATTTCAACAAACCAGCTGCATCTATGAAACAAAAGAGGTTCCAAACAACAGAAAAATAATTCCATCATCACTTTGAAAAGTGTAATTATAAGGATAACAAGAAGAAACTAAATTAGAACTAAAGATGCCAGGCAAGAGGTTATACCAGAAGAAACGAACTGTGTTCCACGAGTGAGGAAGGAAGCTCGTAGTACACTACCAGTATGACCTTCAAAAGTCTTCAGGCAAGAACCATCTGATAAGGCCCATATTTTGATTGTCTTGTCACCAGATGCTATCATCACACATTGATCAACAGGTGAAAATTCTACACACCAAACCCCTCTTTTGTGGACTCTTAGCACTAGTACCGGTACCAAATTTGGTAATCTCCATACACGAGCTGTTCGATCCTGATTAAAAACATGGCTTAAGACTTGGGAAAAAAACTAAATATGTTGCAATGGAAGTCATCTTCTGCTAGAAGTCCTTGCAGATATAAGAATAAATTCATAATCTAACACACCTGAGAACCAGTACAGATAAGGCTGTCATTTGGAGCAACGGCCACAGAATTGATGTCCTTATCATGAGCTGCAACCACAGCCTGTGATGATAGCTTTTTTGACTTACTAATACTACCAGAACCTAGTACACCAGCAAAACGCCATACTTCGATTGTGCGATCACTGAAGATATACAAGGAAACCACCATTTAGAAAATGTATCGATACTTGCTCTATTTTTGTATATATGAAATCAAAATACTACGAGCTTACAAAGTTCACTCAACACAAATAACTAGGAATTTAAATGGGTTGAAGGAATAAATAAACAGGAAACAATTTTGGATAAATGCCTGTGCATAGAAAAGGTTGTTGAAGTTAATTAGCCTAAGATGATTTTCTTTCAAATCAATGTTTACCTTGAACTCTTCATCAAGCCATGTTTCTTGTTCAGAAACATTTCCCAAAACTAAATACACCAAAACACCGAGGAAAATTTTCCTGGTTATACCTGGTTTCCTGTCATTTTGAAAAAGCCTGCTAATCATTTTTAGCCTGGGGCCGAGGAATTTCTCAAAACACTTTACTAAAATGCACTTCCAATCTTTTGGGAAAACATAAAAAGACTCTTGAAAATGTTCCAATTGAAGCCAAAAAAAAATATCAGGAGAAAAAATACTAGATCTTATATTTATGATTCTATCCCATTATTTACAGAAAATGAAGAAAAACTCAAATCTTTCAGAGAGCTGGATCCCTCCCAAAGTTGACTAGATTAGAGAAACCAAAGGAAACACTAGTTTGGGAGGAACTGTAGGTACCCTGAAAAACAGAGGATAGAAACTTCAATATCTCTTGAAAATTCATTGGTAAAGAAACTAAAAATCATGCTATGCTTCAGAGATGGTTTTCATTCTAGAGAGATTCAAGGGGATTCTACATTACTCGTTCAAATTATACTAGGCAAAGCCTCCAGAAGCAATTAATCTACAAGTACTAAGATAGCTTGGATTGATCAAGCTAAGGTTAGGCTGAACATTTTCTTCATGCACACCAGGGGACCAGCGAATAAATCAAGCTATGCTTTAGAGATGGTTTCCATGTGAAATTTTAGCTTAACAGATCTCGATTGCTATTTCGATCATTTATTTATATCCAGCAATTAATTTCAATAAATTCAATCTGACTGAAATGATAAATGCCAACACATTGTTAAACAATAAATCATAGAGAAAATCGAACACAAGATGTGCCCTGGAAACCCCAATGGGGAAAACCAACAAACAATTTGTCTTTATTGCAGATTTGTTAAACAACACTTACAACACCATCCTTTCGGATATGACACACCAGATATCAGACTCCTGACTCTCCCTTGCTGCAACTAACCCCAAATCCTCAACAATATCAACAAACCCTGCCTTGAGTGAATCCCTCACTCCCAAGCCTATGAGAGACTCCCTCTCTTAGGTCTGATCACTCACTAAAACCTGACCAACACAAGAGATATGACTCACTCTTGCAACTATGGTACTATACAACACTCCATAGATTCTTTTATAACCGTCAACCTCATGCAAAACCATGGGACATCCTATAAATACCATGAGCCCTCCAATACCATGGGCTCTCCAATAATGACCCTTCGATTTAAATCCCTTAGATCTAATCCAATGGCCGAGACTTAATCTCTTGTTGAGATCACTCAAGTCATAGATCAACGGTTATGACTTAATCTCTCATTGAGATCACTTAAGTTACCCTTTTACATTTACAAAAGGTGTTATTAAAGTCACCTTTTACAAAATCTATCTAGAGAGTCACTTTTCAGGACGAATTCTACATGCTAGACACCCCATGTAGAAATATCTATCTGAGCTACAAAATCTAACACTCTCTTAGCGAGGAAGGTACTTCCAGAGAAGCATCTACCTGGATCCATCAAATCCTCTGTTGTTGTAGATGCTCTCTCTAAATTGGAAGACTTCTCGATTGCATCCATTGTACTTTGATCTGATAATGTGTGGTCCTCATCCATCAGTGTCATCTCATACCAAGCTGGCATACAGAAAGAAGCCCCACTCTCTCCTTTTGTCACTGACACTAATCCATTCTCCAAGCTCCAGTTGGACTTTACTACAGGTTGTCCCAACAACCTGTACAATGCACTCTCCCTAATGCCAAGCCTCACCACTGCATCTTGGATACCTGCTCCACTCTGAGACCCCTCCCAAATCTCGTCCTGAGTAAAGTCATCCCACAATCTCTCCCAAAAGGGAAAGTTCTCTCGGCCCACAATGCACTTCACGAACACGTCCCACTACTTGGTAAATCCTCTCAAGGCTATCTGCACTAACTCAGACTCTAGAACAGTCTCTCCAAAAGCTACCAACTCATCCTTCACTTGCATGATCCTAGTGAGATAGGAGACCACACTCTCTCCCTTGGTCATCCTAGTGTTGTGGAGCTTGTCCCTCAATGCTATCTTGCAATTTTGGTTCTTGTTCTCTTACAAGCCTGTAAGTGCATCCGACATTGCCTTGGTTCTCTTCTTTTGAGCTAGATGTGGAATTAGGTGGTCTTTTACTCCGTCTAGGAGTATCCTCTGTGCCTTTACCTCGTTCACCTCATGAATCTCCAGATCCTTACGATCTGTAGGCATTGTCATTGTGGTACTCACAAAATTCCATATGTTGTTCTCCTTGAGGATAGTTGTCATCCTCACCTTCCACTAAAGGTAGTTGGATATCCCCTTCAACCTATCCTCATACTTGAGAATGGAATCCATCACTACAAACCCTACAGCACCACTGCAATCACGGCAGAACTACCACAGCCTTCTTGTACTCCCTACAGAAAACGACCCTAGTTCTCAAGACAACTACCCGAAATTTCCTCGCACCTGCCCAAATCTGTCTTGGGCATGCCCAAATTTTTTTGGGCAGTTTCTGGGCTGCCCCTAAAGCTTTCTACCCCTGCCCTAAATTTCTGCACCTACCTAGGGTCCCTGACGGTTGTTGTCATATCTTAAGCGACTAAGTGGTTTTTTGTGGCTCCTACAACCATTTTCTTTTTCCTCTCAACCATTGTCAAACTTGTGGTTGCAGTCCTAGTGGTTATCTACTGACAACCCTGCTGGTTGCTTCTTCTCTAGGCCACACGCATTAGAAAATCATAACTCTGGAGGTCTCCCTTATGATTTTTGGTATGTTTATCATGGGGGGGACTAAGTTGTTGTCCCAGGTATTTATTTATGTAAAAAGTGAGTTATGTAAATAAAATGTATTTTTTATATTATGACTTTGTGTATAAAGTCCTAAAGTGCATTATATACACATTTAATAAATAAAAAGTGTTTTCTATTGTACATTTAATATGAACCTTCAGATGAGATTAATCTCATCCATTGGATGAGTTAGTTAAAGGTAGTTAGGATTTTCATAATATAAAAAGAGTTGATGGGACAAAGAGAAGTCACACACCAAGAGTTGAGAGAAAAGTCAGATTGAGAGAGAAAGGGCACAGCTCCCAAGAAAAGACAATGGCACAGTTTCCAAGACAGCTACAACAAAATTTGACAGTCCAGCAGGTGTGCAAATTCTGAGGCAGTGGCTGAGTAAAGGCTCGAATTCAAGATAATTTCACAGTGATAATTTTCTGCTAAGAAATCTAAACCAGTATGTACTCTTACTAGCACATTTCTCGAGGCAAAAAGGAGTTAAATTTGTTGTTAATTTCTTGACAACTCGTACAGAGAGGCCATACATTGACACAATTTTCAAGACAGAATCTCAGTTTCTATCTTTGGCACATGTGGAACAGTCTGAACAGTTTTCTCTTGGTGGCATGAATCTCAAGAAAAGTATAGCAAAAAGGAGTTAAATTTGTTGTTAATTTCTTGACAACTCGTACAGAGAGGCCATACATTGACACAATTTTCAAGACAGAATCTCAGTTTCTATCTTTGGCACATGTGGAACAGTCTGAACAGTTTTCTCTTGGTGGCATGAATCTCAAGAAAAGTATAGCAAGATAAGTCTGTCTTTGTATTTCTAGAAATGTATCTTCTAAGTTGTGAAATTCCATTTTTCTCTTGCATCAACAAAATCTCTCTAAAGGGTTTTCCCATATGGGTTTCTCCATTGGTCATTTGGACCTAAATATCTGTCTTAAATTGTTAATGCTCAGTATTGTTCAGTTGAAGTGCTTAGCATGTGTATTTTAACTTGTTAAAAAACTGAAAGTATTCATAAGTTTAAAATCTCTGAGATGCTAACTGATTGACAAAACACATAAAAGAGGCTTTTGTATTTTTGTCATAAAATATTCATGGTATCAGAGCAAGGGAAATAAGTAGAGAGTTTAAACTTTAAACAATGATTTCAGAATTGGGCAAAACATTTGTGACAGTCCTACAATTGTTCCTGTTGGTTGTGAGCAGGGTTTATAGGCATGATGAGCATCAACTATGAGGACAATTTGGACGGGATGTCCAACTACTTGCCATGGAAGGTGAGAATAACTACAGTGCTCAAAGAATGGAAGATGTGGAAATTTGACAACACTACTATGACCAAGCCCACTGATAAAGATGAACTTGAAGAGCATGAGATGCTTGAGGCTAGGGCTCAGAGGGTTATCTTGGATGGGGTTAAAGATCATTTGATCCCTCATGTCCCTCATTCGGTGAGGATAGATCTGAAGGGCTTCACTAAAAACTGGGATGTGTTTGTCAAGTGCATTGTTAGAAGGGAGAAGCTACCAAGCTGGAGTAGGTTGTGGGATGATTTCACCCAGGAGATGATCCAGGAGGGATCTCGAGATGGTCAGACCAATGTTGACACAGAGGAGAATGTTGCCCTCACAACCAAAGCCAAGAAGAAGAAGGACTTTAGCAAAGTCTGATGTTTCTCGTGCAACCAATTGGAACACTATGCATCGAACTATCTAGAGAAGAAAGAGAAGAAGAAGGATGTAGTAGCATCTGCCTCAGTTGATGAGTATGTTGCTAAATTTGAGAATGAATTCTCTTTGGCATCCTTTGATTCTAGCGTGGGCAGTTCCAGTTTTCATGATACATGGATAATTGACAGTGGATCAACTAGGCATATGACCGGTTTGTATGGTGTATTTCAAAATATTAATAAGTTAGGTCCTGGAAACTTCGTTGAGACTAATATAGGGAGTCCTCATGTAGCAATGTAGGGAGTTGGAATAGGGCGGTTTGAATTGGAGTTTGATGAGTTTTTAGAGGTAAATGATGTCCTGTATGTTCTAGGAATTAGAGTTATCAGACTATTAGTATCATCCCTAAAGGAGTGATGGATATGGATTGTTTCTTAGATCTGGACATGTATATCTCTATCGTGTGGGAAATCCAATTGACATGACCATTCTACTTGGAGACAGGAGGGACAGAGTCTATGTACTGCGAGGGAAGGTTGTATATCTAATGTCTAGAGGTTGGTTGTCTTAGTCATAATCCAAGGATAGAGCAGAGGCTACAAGTGGCCAGTTGATGCTTCCAAATGAAGAGAGTGATTCTCTTCATAGTACTGGAAGGAGACTCATTCAGTACAGTGTTCATGAGAAAGTACTGCAGATGAGAGCATAGTCTAAAATTTCAGAGTTTCGAGTGGCTTTCAGACACTTATCTTCGGGTTGGATTCCAAAGTAGGAGGGAGCTGCAGCAGAGAACAAGAACCCAAGCAAAGGAGATACAGACAGTGTTAGAAGGATCTCCCTCGTTAGGAGGGAGTGTTAGAAAATCATAACTCTAGAGGTCTTATGAATTTTGGTATGTGTATCATGGGGGGAACTAAGTTGTTGCCCCTACTATTAATTTATGTAAAAAGTGAGTTATGTAAATAAAATGTCTTTTCATATTATGACTTTGTGTATAAAGTACTAATGTGCATTAAATGCACTTTTAATAAATAATACGTGTTTTTTATTGTGCATTTAATATGAACCGAAGTCACCTGACACGAGGATACAGGGGACACGGGAATACAAGTGTCTGACACGAACACAGCAACCCCTAAAATTAAGACACAGAGGACACGTTATATAGACATTCAAATCCAATTTTTTGCAAAAACTAAAACATTTATAAATTTTCGATAGAAATTACAATCAATACACATTACACATTCACAAATCACAATCCATATGCCAATGATAGACCTAATTGAAACCCCCATTAGTGGAGAGGGATTGGTCTCAATCCACTATTGAAACAACGGAAAAAGGTTGGTGATTGGCTTCCCTCGCCCCCACTATTGGATGCCTATGAGAGGCATAAGAAAGCCAACCAAAATAGGACTATTTATATTTTATTAGATTACATGGATGGGGGCCACACCCTATTATTATATGTTCCCATTACTAAACACCCTTTATATTTCAGATTATGCCACTTAGATTGAATGTTATGGGTAGGAATATAAATAAGGGATAACCTCTCCTATGTGAAATGAATCCCCTTGTTATGTTGTTTGTGGAATATTCCCCCACAGAATACTTATTAGTATGCTCGTTGACTTGATTTGAGAGGCTAAGAGACAAACAATCTAATATGTAAATGTACATAGAAGAATACTAAAAATACATCACAACTAAGAGCCAAACAATGTAATATGTAAATGTATATGGAAGAATAAAATGCGTCACAACTGAGACAAAGAAAGAGAAGGATGACAAACATGGGGAGCTATAATTCCATCGGTGCAGTGGGTTCACATAGACTCATAAAATTTCTCATTCAGTCATCATAATCAAAATGTATTACATAGATGTCAGAATGCCATTGGAAAATACAAAATTGGATAGATCAAGATGGAAAACCTTCTAACGCTCTTAACCTGAAAATAAAACCTCTTAGAGCTCAATCCTCACTAAAAAATGTGAATGAATGACAATAAAATTGTTTTTTTACAGTTTTTTTGGGTTATAAGTGTCTTGTTTTAGGGACACAGTGCCCTGATTTTGGGACGCGTGCTGACACAGTGTTGGACACGTGTTTTGGATGTGTCCTAAAATAGGACAAGTCCAAAACAAGTGTCCGACACTATGTCAAGACACAATGACACAGGAGACAGTGGCCTATTTGGACGTGTTTGGTGACTTAGATATGAACCTTTAAATGAGATTAATCTCATCCATTGGATGAGTTAGTTAGGACTTTCATAATATAAAAAGAGTTGATGGAACAAAGAGAGAGCACGCCCCAAGGGTTGAGAAAGAAGTTAGATTGGGAGAGAAAGGAAACAATTCCCAAGAAAAGACAAAGGCACAGTTTCCAAGCAAAATTTGACAGTCCAGCAATGGCACGAATTCTAAGGCAATGGCTGAGTAAAGGCTCAAATTCCAAGCCAGTTTCACAATGATAATTTTTTGCTAAGAAATTTGAAGGAGTTATTGCAGGGTTGAGAGAAGGAGTTATTTTGTTATTTTCCTCATTTGTGTGGACTATTTAAAATTTTATATTAAGGCTAGTTAGTCTCATATTAAAAAAAAAATCATTTTCTTACCAAAGACAACTAGTGTTTATTATTCTTATGTGCCTATTATTATTAAATATTATCTCGTTTGTTTTTTCCTTTGGTTGCTATGCTTACTCTCTAACCTAGGTTTTTCAAGTTACAAAGTCCATAAATACATCACTATACTATAACACATTTTAGGCTCAAAAAATATATTTTTGAAGACATGAAGAACCATGGTATTAAACTACCAATGCTATTATGTAATGGACACATCTTTCAAATAGTCTAGTAGTGTTTACAAGTTGTACATTTGTTTATAATGTTGATAATAATGAATATGCGCATTTGATGAGAGGATATGGTGAAGAATGATCACGAAGGAGGACCAACTAGTGGATTATACCAAATATCTTTATGAGGGAAAGTTTACCTTTGTCTCATAGGGAAATGAACCTAGTCGGACAATCTAAAAGTATAGCCCCATGATCAATCCAAAGGTGCATGCAAAGACTATATTCATAGGGTAAAAACTGAATAAAAATTCTTCCAATGAAGGAGACATGAGATTTTTCAAACCCATTGAAGGAGCCGATATGAGGTGTAAGATACTCAGGGATGGTCTAGACCTCAAAATTGATGGAGGCACTTTCAGCGAGCTTAGTACTAAAGGGGGAATTATTGTACATCATGTTTTCTTGGGAAGTGGTTTGAAGGAGTTTCCTTATGAGCAAGGTTCGACAAAAAATGAGCTAAAGGAAAATACTTCGAGGGTGGAAGCATTGTAAAGATTTATACTATGAAGGTTGTGTTATAACAAAATCTAGCACCCCTTAAATCATGTAAATCCCAAAGTATCAATGGGCTAGATTTGTGCAACTTCGGGAAGGTCAACCATTGTCACCTCAATGACCGTTCCTCTCTCTTACAGTTGGTTCTCTGCCAACTCAAGGGAGGTATACCTAATTAATATTTCCCAAGGCTATGAAGTGTAAGTTGCAGGTAATCTAGGGAGAGTAATCATTGACAAAATGGTGTTCAATGTAGTAAATACAAAGGTGGAAATGAGGAAAGGATAAGGCGGGAAAAATACTACAACTAGGAGAACTAACCTATTTAGATGAAAGAACTTGTTTGCTCCATTCATATTTTAGGATGTACTTAAGATGAAAAGGAAATAAGATTCAATGCGCTTCACCCCTAAGTATTTTGCTAAAAATGAGATAGAATTAGACATCAGAGGGATAAATTTGCCACTCATCACTACTAAGGTGAAAGTGTCGTTATAATGTTGTAATATGATTCCAAATATGTATCTTATTTGCTAGAAGAATGGAAAACAAAATATAAATATAACAACAAATACACGATAGGAAGAACCTACTAACATTGCATGTTCTTAAGTGAATTTTAGGTTCATTGTTAACCTTTCACATTAGTATAATAACAAGGAAATTCTATAACAATTAAACAACAAATCAAGGAGAAAATAAGATCAATAAAATATTAATACCTCAATACTTCATTATCCATCAATATTCACAATGTAAGGGAGTTCCGTCAACTTCAACTCATAAGCTCTAATACTTCATCACTTATCTAAACCCCATCTTCCAACTTTTCAATTGCAAATGAAATGGATGGAGAACTCATTTATATCGAAATGAGCTAGATCTCTCTTATAATAAAATGTGATTATTTGTCTAACTAACTCCAAATATTTGTAATGTCCCTCCCATGTGGTCTGCTTGATGATATGCTTCTCATATAACCCCTAGTGAATCTGGCCTAGGAGGGGTTAATTTTGATATATAATAAGTGTCCTTGTATGCAAATTTTAAACTTATGATAAACCTTGGTATTAAACTACCAATGCTATTATCTAATGGACACATCTTTCAAATAGTCTAGTAGTGTTTACAAGTTGTATATTTGTTTATAATGTTGATAATAATGAATATGCGCATTTGATGAGAGGATATGGTGAAGAATGATCACGAAGGAGGACCAACTAGTGGATTATACCAAATATCTTTATGAGGGAAATTTAACCTTTGTCTCATAGGGAAATGAACCTAGTCGGACAATCTAAAAGTATAACCCCAAGATCAATCCGAAGGTGCATGCAAAGACTATATTCATAGGGAAAAAACTGAATAAAAATTCTTCCAATGAAGGAGACATGAGATTTGTCAAACCCATTGAAGGAGCCGATATGAGGTGTAAGATACTTGGGGATGGTCTAGACCTCAAAATTGATGGAGGCACTTTTAGCGAGCTTAGTACTAAAGGGGGAATTATTGTACATCATGTTTTCTTGGGAAGTGGTTCGAAGGAGTTTCCTTATGAGCAAGCTTCAACAAAAAATGAGCTAAAGGAAAATACTTCGAGGGTGGAAGCATTGTAAATATTTATACTATGAAGGTTGTGTTATAACAAAATCTAGCACCCCTTAAATCATGTGAATCCCAAAGCATCAATGGGCTATATTTGTGCAACTTCGGGAAGGTCAACCATTGTCACCTCAATGAACGTTCCTCTCTCTTACAATTGGTTCTCTACCAACTCAAGGGAGGTATACCTAAGTAATATTTCCGAGGCTATGAAGTGTAAGTTGCAGGTAATCTAGGGAGAGTAATCATTGACAAAATGGTGTTCAATGTAGTAAATACAAAGGTGGAAATGAGGAAAGGATAAGGCGGGAAAAATACTACAACTAGGAGAACTAACCTATTTAGATGAAAGAACTTGTTTACTCCATTTACCCTTTAGGATGTACTTAAGATGAAAAGGAAATAAGATTTAATGCGCTTCACCCCTAAGTATTTTGCTAAAAATGAGATAGAATTAGACATCAGAGGGATAAATTTGCCACTCATCACTACTAAGGTGAAAGTGTTGTTATAATGTTGTAATATGATTCCAAATCTGTAGCTTATTTGCTAGAAGAATGGAAAACAAAATATAAATATAACAACAAATACACGATAGGAAGAACCTACTAACATTGCATGTTCTTAAGTGAATTTTAGGTTCATTGTTAACCTTTCACATTAGTATAATAACAAGGAAATTCTATAACAATTAAACAACAAATCAAGGATAAAATAAGATCAATAAAATATTAATACTTTAATACTTCATTATCCATCAATATTCATAATGTAAGGGAGTTCCATCAACTTCAACTCATAAGCTCTAATGCTTCATCACTTCTCTAAACCCCATCTTCCAACTTTTCAATTGCAAATGAAATGGAGGGAGAACTCATTTATATCGAAATGAGCTAGATCTCTCTTATAATAAAATGCGATTATTTGTCTAACTAACTCCAAATATTTGTAATGTCCCTCCCATGTTGTCTGCTTGATGATATGCTTCTCATATAACCCCTAGTGAATCTGGCCTAGGAGGAGTTAATTTTGATATATAATAAATGTCCTTGTATGCAACTTTGAAACTTATGATAAAAAAATTCATGTTTTAATTATTATATATTATTAATATATTTAATTTTTGCACCTAGTGGATGTGCTATATGGCTAAGGTGGCGTATGGGGCCTTTTGGACCCAATGAGTTGTCATTCTAAATGGAAACCAAGAGAAAATCAATAAAAATATCCAAAAAAAGCCAAAAAAGGATAGACTGCAGCACAAAAGTAGTGCACAAAGCAGGCAAGTGCAGAAAAGCATGATAGGATGAAAAGCATGAAACTTCAGGAAAACAAGGAGGGTGCAGTTTCTAAAAGGGAGAAAGGCATGTAAGTTATGAAAAGAAGGAAACAACATGAAAACAAGGAGGGCACAATTGTTAAAGGAATAAAATCCAATTAGTGGAAAAGCAGGAAAGCAAAGATGAGGAAAGTAGGAAAATTCCTCTTCAATCAATGACATTGCATTGGTCAAGGGATATTGGACAAGAAGCCATATTGTCTATAAATGAATTCTAGAACACCAATCTCACATCTTTTGGAAGTTTATGTTTGTGAGTGAGAAAGATTTAAGCTTCTCTAGGCTTTGGAGATGTGCCCTTAACCAACTGTGGGAGACATGCCCCATAGTATTTGTTCCAGTGTTTTATTACGATGATAAGACATCCTGTGCAGCCATGGAAGTTTGAGTTTTAGGTCTGATCCATCCCATTCCATGAAGAATTCGATCCTCCCAGAGTTGATGCAAAGAATTGTGTAGTTTGTGGTGATTCGGGAGGAGTTTAAGCTAGGAGAAGAGTAGTAAGATGGTTGCATACCATATGTGAAAGATAACAACTGATTTAGTGCTTCCATGAGCTATATGATGCTCAAATTATACTTATGGTTCTGATATGGCATTCAAATATCTTTTTCATTTCTCTCATCGAAATATATTGTTCCTACACTGTAAGAATTCCTTGAATTAAGATCTCCTTGTAATTTTGAGATCATGAACACATGTTAATTCTGCTATAAATTTATGATAAATGATTTATTATGTTATCATTAATGTGTATAAGCTCGAGTACATGTTTGATCATAATTTTGTGAGCCTTTGATGCTGTTTGAACGCCCACATTTCCAGGCTTGCTCTTTATGCATTAATAATTAACTAGTTTTATTTTAACTGACACAAAAACACTTATGTAAGCTCAATTTCGATTCTTTGAGTCATTTCAATTCCTTAATACATTATTGAATCCACCGCAAGCCTAAAAACCAGAATTTGTGAACCTTAGCCACTTCTTGGAAAGCACTGAATCCTAACTAGTTGTGTAGTCCCGAATGACACCCATGTTTATTTGACCCCCAAATCAAGTCCAATCATCCACAAACCTCTTGATTCAAAACTTGATAAGAATAGGGATATAGTTTTCATTTGTGGGGATTCCTAGGAGCCTCAAAGTATACTTTAACCTCATTAGTTTTCATTTGTGGGGGTTCCAGTACATTGTGCGAAGAATTCTTGAGATTATGCATCCCGATGGTTATTTTTATTTGGAATATGAATTAGTGTGCCTTTGATATGTTTTTGCATACCTATAATTTTCTTTTTCTGATCCATTCCCAGAGTTCATGTGAGTTTGCAAAGGTCCTACTGTGTTTGGAATTGATCCATTTAAAACTAGTTTTCAATCCTAGTAACTAGTTCCCAATTTTATGATTAGAACTTGGTGTTTGAGTTAATATCCATATATATCTGATTTAGGGATATTACAATGCTATCATAGTTCTTTCCATGCCCCAGCCTATGGAAAGTAGGATCTCTGTTGAATAAGCAGGTCACCTCTTCTGACAAAGAAGAAATTTTATGCCATGAGACTAGCATCCGCTAGTGATGATTTCGAAGGGGATGATGAGGAAGCATCCTATTCTAATGATGGTATATTTTGTATGTTGATGATGATGACTCTTCATGTGACACTGCGTGCATAGAGAACATAAGGCCTAATCCACCAGAGTTTAGTGTTGTTGATGGAAGAATAATCTTCGCAGGAAAGCCACTACAAGTTGACCCTTCTGAGTTACTTTGAAGATATCAAGAATTAAGAAAAGAGATCCATGAATCCTTGTCTTTTCGAGAGTTTTGTGAATACAAGGTTAGAATAATATTCGGGAAAATGGATCCCTTTGGAAACTCACATCAAAATAGAATAAACCATATTGTCAACAATGTGTGCAAAGAAGTGGAGCAAAGGTTGTTGTAGAATGAAGTCTCACCCTCAAGGTGCTCTACATCAAAATTTTGTGAAGAAAGTGCAAACATTATCATGGTGGAGCCTACATATGATGCAATCCTCATGCCACTCAAGATGGAGAAGTCTTTGAGCTTGCACAATTTACCATATGAAAGAATGATATAATAAGAGGAAATCAAGAAAACATAACAATAAACAATAAATAGCACAACCACTTAACTTGTGGCCGGTGAACACCTATAGCATAACCACTTAACTTAAACGAGTGATCACTTGCCTTTTTTCAAGTTAATCCAATCATTTGTGGTCATCCATGCATCAACTAAGAGTTATCCATGCATTAACAATCAATTATCAATGCATCATATTCTTTTTTATTTAATAATTATTTATTTAGAATCTGGAAAGATTAGATAGAATCAATCTAGACATATGGTATGAAAAACATTAACTCCTTTTTTTTCACTGAAAATTACAACCCTAATATTCAACCTTTTAAGGATCAAGAAACCTTGCTTAGATCTCAAGAATGGACCCTTGTCAAGACTCAATATGACCCCACTAATCGTGATGACCCCATGAATGGGCCCTTGTCAATATGACCCCACTAATCATGATGGACCATTAACTCCTTGCATTGTGTACTCTCACATAATTACATCAATAGACGTTTTTATTTGAGATTTGGGGTGGACTACGACCTATGCTTTTTCATCTACTGAAGAGGATGAGACAAGCGTACTGTAGAGATTGATTTTATGGCAGTCGTTCAAAAATCGAAATAAACAATTATAAAAAAATGAATATAAAAAATAACTTGTAGCTAGTTGATGAATGGATAACTGGTAGCAATGCATGGATAACTCATAACTGATGAATGGATAACCAACCGTTCATGGGAGATAACTAGAACAATGTGAGATAAAAAGAAAAAGAATATAAAAAATAACTGATAGTTGATAAATGGATAACATGAAGAATGTCAATGATAACATGTAGCTAGGCATGTATAACTCACAGTGGAGCCCGTTTAACTAGAAGAATATGATGAATAAAAAAAATTTCCAAACCGTCTTCCATTCCATAACAATCTCTCAACCATTTGATCCCTATCGACGTGATCTAACCACAAACTATGTGGGTGTGCTAGTTACGTCGATAAACGTTTTTATTTGAGATTTGGGGTGGACTATGGCCTATGGCCTATGTTTTTCATCTACAAACGATGATGAGACAAGTGTACTGTCGAGATTGATTATATGGCAGTCGTTCAAAATTCAAAATAAACAATTATAAAAAAAATAATAATATAAAAAATAACTGGTATGTAGGTGAGAAATGGATAACTGGTAGCAATGCATGGATAACTCATAGATGATGAATGGATAACCAACAACTCATTGCAGATAACTAGAAGAATGTGAGATAAAAAGAAAAAAAAAATATAAAAAAAGACTTATAGTTGATAAATGGATAACATTAAGAATATTGATAATAACATGTAGCTAGACATGGAAAACTCACACTTGAACGAGTTTAGCTAGAAGAATAGTTTCTTTCCAAATTGGGCAAATGAAAAAAATATTTCCAAATTGTTTTCCATTCCATAACTATCTTTCAACTATTTAATCCCTATCCGTTAAAAAAAATAGTTTCTTTCGTGGCTAGAAATTACAAATATGTTTTTTTTTTCCATCGAATTAGATATTACAAACTGTTATCTAATATACAGAGCGTTTTTCTCCAAACCCTGGATAATAAAAAAATCTCTATCCTTCTCAATTCCGAATGCCACTGCCAAATCGTTCACACTGTAGTTGGCAATAGAAAAATGTTGTCCAGTAGACCATGAATGGTCTGGTGAAGTCTGTTTGAGAAGTCTGGTGAATTCTTTGTGATACCAATGCAACCTGCTTATACCAACCAGTAAACGTCATGCATGAAGAATTGCACAGTCACGATCAATTGTGCATGTTTATCTCATTTGTGCCATGAATAAGCTCGATAATATCCCCACCAGAACTCTAACATCAGCCCTGGGATACTATAACCAAAACCTTACATCCACTTATCCTATCAGAGCTTCTTCTTCTTTGGAAGGAAATCTCAACATAAAATTGAAGGCAGGAAACACACTGATCGAAACTCCTCCGAGTTTAGTGGACAATGTGAACAAACTGTGCGAGGAAGGACGCTTGAACGATGCATTGCATTTGCTCTATGTTGGGGATAAACGAGAAGTCCCCAATACCTATGCATGTCTTTTGAAAGTTTGTATAAACCTCAAGGCAATCACAGAAGGCAAGAGAATCCATTCCCATATGATCAAAACCGGATTTAAGCCTGGTATATTTTTGGGTAATCGGTTAGTTGACATGTATGTTAAGTGCGGTCGAGTAATGGATGCTAGCAATATGTTACAGAGGATGCCGGAACGGAATGTGTTTTCATGGACTATAATGATTGCAGGGTTGGCAAAATGTGGGAAAATCATGGATGCACGTCAATTGTTTGATAAAATGCCTGAACGAAATGTAGTGTCATGGACTGCTCTGCTTGCAGGTTATGCTCAATTCGGGCATTCTGAGGAGGCTTTGAAGCTCTTTTGTCACATGCAACAGGCGGGCATAAAGGCTGACGAATTTGCCTTTGCAAGTGCCTTCAGTGCATGCACAAGCTTAACAGATCTGGAGCAGGGTAGGCAGGTACATACCCTTGCTCTGAAATCTGGATTCGAGTCCAATGTTTTTGTTGCAAGTGCCCTTGTGGACATGTATGCAAAATGTGAGACAATACAAGATGCATGCAAATTGTTTGACAAAATGCCTGAACGGAATATAATATCATGGAATACAATGATTGCAGGTTATTCCAAGCGTGGAAGCATGGTGGATTCGCTTAAACTGTTTGAGAATATGCCTGAAAGGGATGTGGTATCGTGGACTACCATGATTACAGGATATGCCCAACTTGGGCATAATGAAGTGGCCCTGAAATTCTATTGTAAAATGCAAGACTCCGGTATGAAGCCTGATGAATTAACCTTTGCGAGTGTCCTAAGTGCATGCGCTGGATTGGCAGTGTTAGTACAGGGAAGGCGAGTCCATGGTCTCATAATCAGGTCTGGTTTTGAGGTTTGCTTGTCTGTTGGAAATGCCCTGATTACTATGTATGCCAAATGCGGGGTTGTGGATGACGCATGCCAAATGTTTGACAAAATGGCTCAACATGACAGGGTAACTTGGTCAGCGATGATTACAGGATATGCCCTGCATGGACATGGGAAGGAAGCAGTTCAGCTTTTTGATCGAATGTTGGGAACAGGCATGAAGCCTGATCATGTCTCTTTCATAGGTGTTCTCTATGCTTGCAGCCATGCTGGATTAGTGAATGAAGGCCGCCAATACTTTGCTTCTATGATTAGAGACCACGATATCACACCAAGAGCTGATCACTATGCTTGCATCATTGACCTTCTTGGGCGTGCCGGGCACTTGGATGAGGCAGAGGAATTGATTTACAGCATGCCATTTGAACCTGATGTTGGTATCTGGGGAGCATTGTTGAGTGCCTGCAGAATTCATGGCAATGTGGAGCTAGGAAAGCGTGCAGCAGCAGCTCTTTTTGAGTTGGAACCGCAAGAAGCTACCCCATATGTGCTGCTGTCAAACATCTATGCTGCAGTTGGCAGGTGGGATGATGTGGCAAAAGTGAGAAAACTAATGAAAGATGCAGGAGTTAAAAAGAAACCAGGGTGGAGCTGGATTGAGGTCAAGAGCAGGGTGCATGCATTTGTTGCAGAGGACAAATTGCACCCACAAACAGTGGAGATCTATGTAATATTGGAGGCATTGGCTCAACAGATGGAGGAGGCAGGGTATGTGCCTGATACTAACTTTGTTTTGCATGATGTGGAGGAGGAGCACAAGGAGCACATGCTCAACCACCACAGTGAGCAGCTGGCAATTGCCTTTGGGCTTATCAGCACACCTCCTGGGACAACAATTCGAGTTGTCAAGAACCTCCGGGTGTGTGGTGCCTGTCATATCGCTATCAAGTTTATCTCCAAGATTGTTTGCCGAGAATTAATTGTGAGGGATGTCAACCGCTTTCATCATTTTAAATATGGAGTGTGTTCTTGCGGGGATTACTGGTGATCAGGTTTTTAGTGTGGCCATGCTGGGAGGGAACGCCTTTTTTAAATGAGTACTAAGAACACACAGAAAGATGTATTTTTGCACCTTGCTCTCTGGCTGACAAATTGTAAGTCATATTAGTAGACACTCAGGCAAATTGAAAATCTTGGCAATGCAAGCTCTCTAGCTCCAATTCAGTCTCAGGTTTACTGTACGCTTCATTATTTACAGTTCCACTTGTATTGCTCATGCATGTGATGACCTTATGACTACTGGAGGAGAAATGCTGCCTATTCCATTCCATCATTGATATTTAGAGTCTTGTGGTATGTGAATGTAATCTCTCCATGGCATTGGCCTCTTGCTATGTGACAGGGTTCGCCGAACCTGAACCTCCAGGTTCGAAATTCGGCGAACCTAAAAAAATTTGCAAAGTTCGTTCAGGTTCGGCGAACCTGAATGCCGAACCTAAAACGAACCTGAATGAACCTCAAACGAACCTTAAACGAACCTGAACGAAATAGTATATATCATTTTTCTTTTGACTTAGAAAAATTATGTTTACTTTTTATTAAAAACAAAACATAAAAAATGATAGAACAAAAAATATGAGAAATGCTAATAAAAGAATATTTATTTTTCAACAACATTATTTTCTACTTCCTCAAAAGTAAGATCGCTTTTTTAGATAATACATTTGGATAAAATCTTTGGCTTTCTTATTAAATTTCTCATAAATGATGATGATGGTTAACGTGTCTACTCAGACCAAACTTTGGTTTATTGGACCTAAAAAGACCAATTAATTAATTTGTTTTAAAATTGTATTCCTATGCTCATGATTAAGCTAATCCTTGATCTTTAAAGGTTCATTATTGTTTATTTTAAAATGATTTATGCTATAATTCATGATATAGAGTCTAGACTACACTCTGTGACTCTACAACAATACTAATTTCTAATTAGTGTGTATATATATATATATATTTTGAAAAATGTATATAGACGAACCTATGCCGAACCCCATCCAAAAAATCGAACCCGAATCGAACCTGAAGCTCGCCGAACCCGAACCAGGTGACATAGGCCTCTTGGCCATGCAATGAGGAATGCAATATCTCAACACACCACACCAACTTCAGTTTTGGGTTGTATAACATATATGTAAGATCTCTTTTCGTTCTTGAGTATTCTTTTGGATTGTACTCACTGCTTTTATGTGCTTGAATGGATGCCAACCTAAACTTGATGGGATTTCTGTTAACATAGGCTTTAGACCATAATAGTAAGCCTATTGAGACTGTTTCAGATTACAAAGGATATATTGCACTGAGTGGAGTTGAGGTTCGCATTAATTAAACATGCTCAAGGCAGTGAGATGATGATGCATTCTAATTCTTTTTGACACAGATGGAAGCGTTTTGCTGCAAAGTAAACTGGTGAACATAAAGTTCCTTTCAGAAGCACAAAGCCGTGGTGTCTTTGGCATCTTCCCTTGGTGACATGTATACTGCATGTATCCACGCTGTGCTGTCACTTCTATAGGTGGTATGCTATAATTATTGTCGTTTATGGTGTCTTATACTTATGGACTGCCATTTTATTGTTTCAAATAATTTAATATTGAAATAACTTTGCAGGAGCTCGATTCATTCATCCATGCCATTGTTGCCATTTGTGAAGATAAAGAGATTGAGGACATCAAATTCATATACCATGACTTTGCCTAGACATCCATTTATCCAGACCTCCAAGCCGAGATATAAAGACTACGCCACGGGTGAAGCTGGAATTGCTCGCCATAGGGCAAAAGACGCATTTTAGAAGTTAATTTGCTAGAGATGCCAACACTTGCAGACTGCCGGGAGGTGGCACAATGCACCAAGCTTTTATTAAGGAGGGTGCACGATGGAAAGCTATGATTGAAGATGAACATAAATATCACAAAGCATATCATGCATGTGCTGACCAGGTTATCCATGGTGGGGTACATAGCCACATCCACATTCCAATACAAAAAATGTAGCAAGAAAACCAACACTGAAAACCTGTACGAGTAGTTCAGCACCAATTGAAGGGGAAAAGGCACTAGAGTTGATGAAATGAAAATTCCTCATGTCAAGATGGCATGCAATGTACTAAACCGTTGTGTCATGCACAAGATGACCAAAGGATAATGACTAATGCACCTTGGATACACTCTTAGTCACCTCAACTTGTGCACAGGGCCAACTCCTGAATTGGTTCATATTGTTTTTTTCACAAATGTTTGGAGGTCGTAATTAACGCACACAAGAACTTGACTAAGTTTTGGCATGGATACTTTTTAGTTACCCTATAAATGTACGCTGTTGGCCCGTCGAAAAGTGTAAAACCTGGTTGTGCCCAATCATGGTATTATGGCGATTATGTATAAACCTTGGGTTGCAGTGAGGAGTTAGATGGATGCTAGGTACAACAATGGTAGATTTGTGGCTTGGTGGGGGGAGTTCATGTAGGAGAGTTTCTACATGTGAATCCATACATATCACTTTGAGAAGTGAAGGTCCATGCTTTGAATTTAGTGAAGCCATGGTTGTGTGGGAAAATGTTGAATTTACACCTCAAACCTATGCTCTATATCATGTTGATATCATTGTAGAGATTAGTACATGGCATGGGGTCACTATGGAAGAAACAATAGAAGGACCAAGGTTTACATTCTTGATAACACCATTCCCACTTGGTGCCATTTCATTAACCTCGCTGTTGATAGTGCCCCTTGGGGTGGGTTCAGTCCCTCAAACAATTGTGGCCATAAAACTAACATTGACTTTAGGATTCATTCACCTAAAGAGGAAGCATATGGTGCATCGACCACTGCCTCACAATAGTGACAATGGAGAAGAGGGGTAAACATAGTATGGCCACATCTGGTTAGAAATACCCATTGTTCATAAACTATTGACACTGCATTTCTAGAAGTTTCTTCACAATACCCACTGTTCCAACAATCGTGAAGTTCACATCAACCGAAAATATGAGGAATGTTAAATGTGTAGTTTTCACATGTCCAAATTGTGAGAGGCTAAGAAGTGGCTCAAGTGGTGCCACCTCCTTGACTACAATACTGAAGAGTTTTGTCCACATTGAAGTTGAGACCCTGAATGAGCTGGGGACTTGTAATGAAGAAGAGAAGGAGCAACTGGAACCTTTGGCATTGACTCCATCATAATTGAACAAGGAATACATTCTCCAGCGTCCACATAGACCTTTCAAGTGATTTAGTGGCAAGTCACGGAGTTGTGGGAAGTTAATGGAAGGTTCACAAAGAGGACATCACAATAGAAAGGAGCCATGGACTTTGTTGTACTTCAAGATGTTCATGGCTTTGGAACTATGCCAAGGTATCTATTGGAGGCTTAAGAGCCTCCCTACTTTATTCTAAGTTGAAAGAATTTGGTAGGCGGAGGGGGTATTACTATTCCTCAATCTTGAAAGATAATTTTTTTAAGCTTATTTTTGCTTGGAGTATGTTGCTTTAAGAGACGAGAAAGAGTTGATTAAATAACGCAAGAATGAAGAACACAATTTTCTTAGACTCATAGGGCAATTTGCTTGGTTGTTATCCACTTCAAATTTGACTCATGTTTTGTTTTATTCAGCCAATTGGCAACCCATTTGATGACTTACAACCCTTTTGATGACAACCCAACACATTAGTAGATTGCATAAAAGAACCTGCGTGTCCAACACCATGCAATCAAATGTTTGAAGGATCCTCCACGCATCATTGTCCTAAAGTATGTAGTGATCCCTCTGTATATAGTCCTAAATTAGGCTAATCCCTTTGTAATCGACAATCATCCATCTTGAAGACAACCATAAGGAAGAAAATTGTTGTTGCCGAAGTTGGTTTCCAAGTTTGCACGGGTCGAATTGCTCATGGAATTTGTAGAGGATGATGAGAATCGTCATTGTTGAGGAAAAGGATAATAGGATGAGCAAAGCACATCAATTATCTTAACCACTCGATGCCTTGATGGCACCGATAAGCGCTACTTGGAAGGCCTGTGAAATACTTCATGTAGTGTATATGGCAGCAGGAAGCTTGTCGTAGCCTTTTCGTGATCGCATAATCTGCTCAACGATGGTAGTGTTAGATACTGTTCAAATCACACGGCGAGAGGTGCCCCACTATAAAAGAAGAGTTCGACTGCCTAAAATTCCCATGATTTCTCTGGACGAAGCTCTTGTGGAATGCAAAAAGTTGAAAGAATGGAAGCTGTAAACACAATTTTACATGAGAAGCTTCGTATTTACCTATGCTAGGTGGAGCATCGACTTCATTCAAATCCAGACACTATTTCATTGGGGAACGCATTTGAATTGAGCTTTGCAAAGGATGCCTTGATTTTTATTTTCATGCACTCCATATTCAAACTTTATTTTCCAGAACATGTTTGCAAAGCTTTAAATTTTGATATTTTATATCCTTTTGTTTGTGAAACTGAAACTTTAAATTTATTCTTAAACCCGATGGCTTAAAAACTGGTAGAATTTATTTCGTTAAGAGGCTTGTTAAAAATATCACTCTCAACATTTAAGATCATGATATGTAAAGGTAGATTTAAGTGACAATGGATGGCTAGTTTCTTTACCATGGGAAGGTTGTTTGAATCCCTAGTCATGGATCTTTATTTTCAATTTCAAAGCTATCATCCCCGACTTTAAGTTTGCCAAAGAATCTCTATTGCCTTGATCAAAATTATTTTCCAAAACTATAGGAATGGATCTTTAATGTTCAGTCTGGTCATGCTCACTTTCCCATTTCTTGTTTATAAGCGTGCTTGCTTTTGAATCATTTTAGAAGCTTTAGGGGTTAACTTTTTGCCGCTTTTAATTTAAAATTTCTAGACAAAAGGAAAATGTACCAAGTTATAAGCAAATAGGCAAATCAACAAAATGAAAATGAATCCTATGGCAGTACAAGCATGCAGAAAATAAATGCAAGAAATGCACTTCTGATAATGAATCCTATGGCAGGACAAGCATGCAGAAAATAAATGCACTTCTGATAGTTAATAGCTACAATTTACTTTTGATGGCCAATAGCTACAATCTCAATGGATGGATGAAAGAGTGCTATTAATGACAATTTATTACATGTACCAAGTGGGGATGGATGGATGAAAGAATGTCATTAATAACATTTTATTGCATGTACCAAGTGGCAATGCCAAAAATATTGACTATTTTTTGAATTTTAAATAATATTTATTTTACGCTTTAAACCAGAGATATTTAGTCATTTCAACTTCCTCCACCAATTGAAAAATAAAAATAACTAATTTCAAATTTTCAAAATATATTCATGTATTCTCAAAATATTAAAATCAATCTTTATTCAAATATTCAAATTAATTTCCTCCACCTTTTTTAAATGAATTTTTACTTTTGGTAATTAAATTACATTACATAATATAGAGCACCTATGCAATTAAGTAATTAAAATTAGTCCAATGGATGTATTGTATGTATCTTGGATGGTTGGGAGGAATGATTGTTACCCTCACAACGGAAGTTCAATTCTTGTAAGTGACATGATGCTCATTTTAATAAAAAATGCCTTAAGAAAATTGATAAAAATTCACAAAGGAAATTTTGTCCACAAGTTGTTTGGAATCAGGTGTAAGTGTCCAAGGGGAACACACTTGTGGAGTTGTAGGTGTCTAAGGGGAACACACTTGTGCCCTTATGTTCATGCGATTAAGGAGTGAAGCAATCAAATTCATTAACTAAGTGTTTATGCAATTATTTACATTCATATTTCTACAATTATTTACAATCATATTTATCAAATCTGTGTGGTGTGGTAGCAAAGCATCTGCTACAATTTATATGACTAGAATATACAATTTATATGCACCAGCATATGCACTAGCGTATATGCCTAGTGTACAATACAATATATACACTATTGGATATAACTAATACATATGTATTAGAATGTATAGTACACTAGGATATATACATTAGAATGAATGTACACTAAATATTCATATGGAATATACATTAGTGTATATTTCTAGTATACATGTACACTACTGCATATCATAGTATTTTATATCACTAAAGTATTGTAGAGATCCCTCTTTCCAAAAAATTTAAATGAATTCTACAAAAATAAATATTCAAACATAGAGACACTAATATGGCCCACCTCTTGAGCTTACATATTCAAACAAGGAAAATAGCCTTTGGTATGATGATATTCTCATTTACTTATGTACTCAAGGATGTGAACCTTGCATCTCTCATGACAATTGATGTCACACTCATCGCCAAGCCCCTTAACATCTGCTCATATTTAATTTTATTTATAGATGAGGAATTGACACCATCTTACGTCAATACATTGTTAAAATATTGTAACTTCGGAAGATATTCTATTGTACTTTTGTTGTGTCCTCCTCTGGAGATGTTATTCCTCCATTCGGAGATGTCCTTGATGTAATTAGTCATGTAAAAGTCATGAGGTAAACCCTCTATTGTAAGTCGAGGCAATAGTACCCACAAACGTAATATATAAAACGTATCTTGAGTCTCCCAAGGTAGGTCAGCCCTAGTTAGGGAACCTGGCCGACCTAGTTAGTTATTTGAGGCACTCACCTAATGAATATAAATAGGTGAGGCGACTCTCTCATTCATATATATCCTACACTCAAGTATTGCGCTTGAGAGAGAGAGAGAGAGAGAAAGAAAGAGTCTACTGTGGAAGATGAGCAACTATTCTTGTTGCTGGGGTTTTACACTGTCTTGGTCGAATTCTATACTGAGGAATTTTTGCGGGGTTTTCTCCCTTGTGGTTTCCCCGAGGAAAATCTTGTGTTCTCTTGTGTTTCTGCATTTGTCTTTCTTTCAGTGATCCTTTCCTTATGGTTATGATGTTATTATGCTAAATGTTTTTAGATCTTGTATAACCATTAAAAATCTAACAAATGTCTCACTCTTAATGAGCATGAGAAGGTATTAAATAATTGTCGTATTTCATTTTCTAACTATTTTTCTATTCTATCCTCATGTTATAGTGCTATGTATTGTTTTTTTAAACAACTTGTAACAATAATTTGAAATAGTATTGCTTAAGGTCATGAGTTCAAGATAGGTAACAATGATGATTCATGGACGTAATAGCTTGATAACATGGATTAATCTCTTAGTTCCTTGTTTTTCCCTTTGAAAACAACTTATATCAATAATCTATAATAGTGTTGCTTGAGGTTGTTAGTTCAAGATAGGAAATAGTGATGATTAATTGTCATAATAGCTTAATATTTTTCTCAATTCATCACTAATCTCAAGCTACTATAGCCATCGATTTCCACCATAGTCAATATCGAATTCAAGACCATTGGAAACACTCATATGCATCACTGACATTGCTTTTCAAAGAGTATAATTGAATAACTATACATTAAAATTATCTTATTAATGTCAATATATCAATGTTTAAAGGCAATAACTTTAGGCCATATACTTTAAAATATACTTAGTTCCAACTATCAATTTAGTGATGTTAAATATGAAAATCCACTTCTAAACCCTATTATTTGGCAACTTCTAAAGACTTAGTTTAACAACCTAATCAATGTTGCTAAAATGATTTTTTTGAAAGATGACTATAAAACACCTATTGGGATATTGACATACATATAATGAAGATACCAAATGATATTTACTTGGGTGTCAAGATATTGACATTTTCATAATGATATCAAAGATAAGTAAATTAAAATAAAACTTTTTAATTCTTTAAAAGACCAATTTCAGTGTGTAAACCTAAAACAACATCGTATCAACATTGTTTTTTGGCCCCAATTTTGGTAGTGTTAAATCACCAACCTATATTCCCACATCACTAAGCTATAGTTCCACTTCACCAAGCTATGACCTAACATACCTAAGTTACAACCCCACCTCACCCAGTTACAACCCAATTTAACTTATCTCTAGCCCTACACACCTAACATACATTCCCACCTCACTTTCATATGGTCCCACGTCACCTTCATATATCCCAACATCTCTAGCTAACAACTGACTTCTATCATATACATCCCCACTTCTAATTAACATCTCTT
Source organism: Pseudotsuga menziesii (assembly GCA_001517045.1). Classification (NCBI taxonomy): domain Eukaryota; kingdom Viridiplantae; phylum Streptophyta; class Pinopsida; order Pinales; family Pinaceae; genus Pseudotsuga; species Pseudotsuga menziesii. The sequence goes on along the minus strand of LPNX010212100.1, from coordinate 82,228 downwards.
GGCTATAGTAGATCACATTTATCAAGCTATAGCATGAAGTATTCAATACACTTTGGAGAATCTTGTGTACCACCTTTTGACTCAGTGATGGATGTCATACAACTAAAAACTTTATCAATAGACTTAAAAAGGAATTTCATTTATCTTATGTTTATTTCCAAAACACAAAATTAAACTTGTGAAATCCATATTATACTTTTCAAACCTAAATCAATTGGTCACGCAAACTAAACGAACTAACTAATAAATAATGTTTTATTATTATTGTTTATAGTATAAATTAAATTCTACCCACCAATACAATCTTATAAGTTTAAGTGAGAATATAATATATCAATATCAAGACTTGAATGATTGGATTATGAGTAATATAAAAATGAGAACATTTTCGACTTTTTTTGGTATATTTTTTCAGTTTGTTTTGTTCATAACTCAGTTGGAAACCTTTAAAAAATGCTTATCTAGTCATATATTAGTTGTGTAAATTGCATAATATGAGTGCCATAGGAGTATTTGAGGGTGTTGAATCCATTTATGTATTCAAAAACATAATTTAAATGAAGCTTACTAGATTCTAACAAAAATCACCGCAAAATACAAAACTTAGAATAAATAGACTACTCCAATTAAATTATGACCAAAATTACTGTAGTGTACCAAATCCAAGATCCACAAAATGAATCGACACACTAACCCAAAGACTTAAGGTAGACACCAATGTAAGGAAGGTAAATAAGGGCTACATTAGTTTTGAGAATCTTTTGCACAATGTACTGACACCATTTTTGTTTCAAAATCAGTTACTTCTGAATTGTAATCCAAGGATACTTGCGTACACCAGCATATGCAAACTAGATCCTCCCACTAGCTTAAAGGGAAAGGTACTAGGAATTGTCTTTCGAGAAGGATGGAGTCTCTGTAACTGAAGGAAGGGATATGGAACTAGTCTCCAGTCTCTATTACGATAGGTTCGATAGTAAGAATGTATGCAAAAAACTACAGAGTACGATTTGGGATATTGGATCTTGGGGAGTGAGATTTCCCAATCTAGGACTACGTAGTTGCCTAGTTTCCAACTCCAAGATCCACAAAACCAATCGACGCACTAACCCAAAGACTTAAGGTAGACACCAATGTAAGGAAGGTAAATAAGGGCTACATTAGTTTTGAGAATCTTTTGATTAAGAGCATGTGTTTCTTCTTAGGAGGTCACAGGTCCAAATCCAGAGGGGGTAGTTGCGCAGAGGGGGTCCCTTGTCCCACAAACAAGGAGGTCTCATACACCAAATTGGTATTTGGCTTGGCGGTGACCTTAAAAATAGATTATTATTATTATTTTATAATAATTAATCAATATAATTGTTAACGTCCCTTGGAAACTAAATTTAAATCGTTTTTAATCAATATAGTAAAAGCTAATAAATTTTAATTTTAAATTAGGTATTTTCAATTTATAAAAAATAAATCAATATACCATGACATGTTTCTTGTTTCTTATTTTCTTCATAAGACCATACAAGTTTTGTTTTTGTTTTTTTTTCAAAATAATTATAAGTATTTCGTCTCTTTTTAGTCATCTATTTATATATTTCTTTTATTAGGTGATACGAAAGTTAACTTATACTTTTGACAAATCTTTTTCTTCCATCTTTATTTTGAAATTTTTATTTTGTTCATAATTCAAAATGGAGAAAATTAAAAACTTAGGTAAATGTCTTATGTATATAATATTAATAAACTAAAATCACTGCCACTAACTCTTTAAAAAAAAGGAAAAGTATCCAAACCTGAAATACTTAAGCTCTGGGTATCGCCGAGCAGAAAGACTATCCCGCGGCACAATCACCATTTGCCTTCTAAAACGGCGGCGGCGTTAAGCTCTGGGTATCGGCGAGCGGAAAGACTATCCCTCGGCACAATCACCATTTGCCTTCTGAAATGGCGGTGGCGTAGAGGACAAGTATTCCAATACAATCGTAGACCGTTCCGATAGCAATAATAAGGTCTCATGATCAGGTCTGGTTTTGAGGTTTGCTTGTCTGTTGGAAATGCCCTGGTTACCATTTATGTGTTGGCATCCTTTTAGAAGCTTTAGGAGTTGGGTTTGATTGTTTTGGAGGACAATGTGAACTAGTTGTCAACTTGTCATGGTCTATGACCAGTTGACATTGGTTGAGGCTGAGATATGTTATCATGTGTTAAAAGTTTAAGCAATTGTAATTCTTGACCAGAACTCTGATTTTATTCAGCATTTGAAAATTCGGTAAACAGAGTAAGTTTTTAAAAAAACCAACTTAATTTATGAATTTTTAAGATATATTGGGGGACAGAGAGTTGCCACAAATTCTTTATTGTTGTTTAGTTGTTGGCCCTGTCTGGGTTTAAGGATCGCAATGCTTTTTTTTACTTTTAAGATACATTTCTGAATTGCATTGAAATTGCTCGAGAATTGAATAGGCTTTTTGTCGGGAAAAATTATGTTTGGAAAAGAAACCAATCTAGAATTCCTATTTACAGATAATATGCTACCTAAAACCCTAACAAAGTCCTGGTCAACATGCATCGAACTATTGCTCTATAGAGTTTATCAATAGTGATGTGGATACTTATGGGCCATGGCTGTTCTTTCCACTGATATAGTCCTCGAGTTTGATGCTCCCTTTTCATTTTTCATGTACAATAATTTGTTGTCTGTAGCAGAGTTGTCTGCTCAGATATCGTCAGTTGTGGCAGTCATTAATAGCACACAAATACTATAGTGTGTTCCAAGACAACACATGTTTTAGGGTGATCTGATTATAATTTGTGAAATTAGAATGAACATGTGGCTTGCACTCAGAGCATTACCTTTCATTGCGTAGTTTCTCTAAGTAATTTTGAAGAGGAAGAATAGTTAAGCCAAGGCCTGTGTTGTCCATCAGTGCTTACATAATTATACAACTTCTAATTTAATTATATCATATCCGTGCCTTCTTAGCTTTGGAAACTTTCCATCCCCTCCATTCATTCTGTCTTTATTTCATAGAAGACTTTTGTAGCAGCATGGACGATTCTTAAAGTTCTATGAAGCACTTACAGATCAACTAATTGGCATTGTTGTGAATGTGGCGTTCTGTACCCAAAAGCCAGAGAAATCTTTTGATCTATTTATTGTGGAGATTATGCATATGCAGCATAAGTTTGACATAGACACTCACCTGGTTTGATCCTAACCCTTCTATTCATTTGTTGATCCCACTTGCGAAATTGATTGAACTATTGATGGCCGAGACTATGCATATGAGGCATAAGTTTGACATAATACTCATCTAGTTTCACCTTAACCCTTATATTCATTTGTTGATCCCACTTATACAGTATGTTGCAGTCTTTGCATGTTTGGTTTCTTCTGTCTATAAGCTGCTAGACGCATATAGTCTTGGAATGTTAAGGAAAGTTGAAACATATCAACTATGGTTGTAATATGTATAATGGTAACCTGAAGCAGATTCATAATATATTATTAAGCAGGAAGGCTTTTGATTCCATGCTAAAAAATTTCCATTTTTCCAAAATGATCAAATGGGGTTTGAAATGATTTCTTTTAAGAAATTGTGTGAAATATACATATGCCATATTATTTCTAATTTAGTAGTTGTCAAGTAGAAATATTGATTAGGACTGGCAGTTGGGCTTTGCCATGGTTCCAGACTGCACTTATTAACGAGAAAAGAAAATCTATGGCCTTGTTAATAGGTTCATTTTAAAACAATGTTTTCTTTTGCATTTTGTATGAGCTAAGAAATGCTTCTCTTCTTTACTCCTACCATCAGGGAGTTCAGGATAAGAAGAAAAAAGATGTTTCTCTTTCAATCTTTCTCCATTTGATCTTTTTTTAACCCACGAAACCGCTTTGCATGGGAATGATAAAAACAAAAGGACATTTGTCTCCTTCAATCTTTCTCCATTTGATCCTTTTTTTTCCACGACATTGCTTTGCATGGGAATAATAATATTATGCTTATCTAAAAAGCATTCATGTATATTGTCGTGTAGAGGGATGTTACATAGGCAGTGAATATAAAAGCAGGAACAAGAAAACTATATAGCAGAGGAAATATGCTGGCAAGTAGTTTTAACACAACAGTCATCATTTGTACTCCCTTTAGGACTTGAGCTTTCACAATGATCATAACTAGGAAACCATTTGACTTTATTTTCAAACCAATATACAATTATTCATGGATCAAATACAAGCATCCAAGCATTCAATACAATCGTTGTACCTAAGGCTCATAATGTCAGACAGGCTCAACCTTTACTTGTCTTTCAAACATGGGCTAACAATACAAAATCTAGGTTATAAATACAATGAAATATATAAATTCAACTCACTATAACAACTATCATAGTTTGGGTGCTAGTAACATATGCACCTACAACCATCATTGCACACATAACAAAAGAAGACATGCATACCACTTCTAGAACAGATTGTAAATTAAACTAGGTGCAAGAAGTCAATAACAGAGGGTAGCCACTGGCAAAACTATCAAATTGTTAAGATTGAGCCTCCTTAGTTGCTTTGTTGAATTGTCCAGCAAGTTGGAAGGTGTCTTATAAACTTCATCAACTCTCTGCATGAGAGTGCTTGATGCTTAGGAATCGATGGAAGCTTATGTGCATTCAATTGTGCTCTACTAAGAAATTGACTAGGAAACCAAAACTTCTAGATGTTTCCTTCTAGATTGGTTTGTTGGCGTTTGAGTTCAGGCAAATTAGCCTTCATATATGAAGAAGCCTTGTCACCTGTTCAGATTTTAGATTCAAAGCCACAAGGACATATATATATATATATATATATATGACCCTTAGGGGATTTGAACTCGTGGCCTTCCATTTACAACTTCTCATCTCAAATCCTCATTACCAATTGCTCTAATATATGACCCTTAGGGGATTTGAACTCGTGACCTTCCATTTACAACTTCTCATCTCAAATCCTCATTACCAATTGCTCTAACCCCCATGGACTTTCCTAGCACTTCAAGGCACCCAAGGGCTCTATGCAAAGCATACTCAAAACACTCATTAACCACAAGTACAAAATTAGATTCAAAGTCGTATGATATATCTTTTCGTGTGCCGTAATGAATTGTGAGATGCATTCTTGATAATATAAAAATGTAAATTGACATGAAAGCATGGAAAGTTTTCCTTACCAGTTCTCGTGTAAAGTTCCTTGGATAAATTGACAATTTTGCTCTCTTCCTCTTGCCACAAACTGCTAAGCACAAGCTCTTACCACATTATTGGCCCTTATAAGGTGAGTTCACAACAATCGATCATGCTAAACTTAATCACCATTACTAAGGCAATCCACCACATAATTTTACATTTTCTAAATTGATTCTTCAAACACACGATGATGATTTGGGATCTCCTTCAACAAGTGGTTTTCACATAGATAAAAGGCTCAGATTCGACTGAGAAAGCTTTGTTGGGAGAGAGTAAGCACTAGACTTGAAGCCGTTCAAAGTAATAGATCAGGTTGCCCTTCCTCTTTCATATGGTTCAATGCCCAAGTCATACAGTTCACTGTCCTTAGGTTCAATGCTAGTTAAAAACAAAAGTTAGATCACATTCAATCTTTAGAACTAGACTAACTCTTTGGTTGCTCAGCCATAAACTCTTATCGATTGAAAGAAATATCTCCCTATTGGGATGTGTTGCATGGGCACCTGTACCGGGGGGTCGGGTACATGAACCCATACCTGAATAGGCGGTCATGGGCAGAGTCATTAATTTATTGTCATCATCCACGTAAATATGCTTTAATAAATACCATAAATATAACTCTGAGGGACTATCCGACTTAAGCAAGGCCATTCACTCATTACTTCTACAACATCGAGATTTTGTATTTCTCTTATCCTTTTCAGTTCTTCGCTTCTGTAGTTGAAACAATATTTTTGAGTGGCATTTACTTCAACGTGTCTTGTTATCCTGCATAATCCTCTTTTCCCTAAGCCAGAAAACGAACTAAGATTGAGGAAGAAACATAATTCTACCTCTGAGGCAGAGCACTAGCCTGACTAATCACAGCATATTATGGTAGCAATGCAAAACCTAATGGCATAACAATATCACGCGGTGTTCACCTAACTCGACAGTTAAAAAACATTTTTTCTTTGTTCTTACCTTGATTGAAGTGACAAGTCATGGGATCATACAATTATTTCATTGTTTTCCGCCATATCAATCTATTGGATATGATTTTATCTATTTTGCACTGTAAATACCTTAATACAGAAAACCATTTCTTCTTGGTTCTTAGCTAAGTCACCCGGTTCGAGTTCGTGTTTGAATTCTGTGGTTAAAACAAAAGTTTTGAGTGGCATTTACTTCAACATGTCTTGGTTATCCTGCATAATCCTCTTTGCCCTAAGCCAAAAAACGGACTAAGATTGAGGAAGAAACATAACTCTACCTCTGAGGTGGAGCACTAGCCTGACTAATCACAGCATATTATGGTATCAATGCAAAACCTAATGGCATAACAATATAATGCGGTGTTCACCTAACTCAGCAGCAAAAAAACATTTGTTTTTTGTTCTTACCTTGACTAAGGTGACAAGTCATGGGATCATACAATTATTTTGTTGTTTTTTGCCATTTCAATCTATTGGATATGATTTCATCTATTTTTGCACTGTAAATACCTTAATACAGAAAACTATTTCTTCTTAGTTCTTAGCTAAGTCACCGAGTTCGTGTTTGAATTCGGAGACTTCGAAAATTGAGAAAAAATCGGCAATAAAAATTTTGGCCATAAAATTCAGTGTGAAGTTCGATGGACTATAAATTTTAAAATTAAAAAAGATATGAAAATTTTAAATAAATATAATAATACAAAGTTTTTGAAATAAGCCAACTTATTATTAATTAGATTTTTTTATGTATATAACATTATTTTATATCATTATATCATCTAACTTAGCTATACACTTATTTATATTTGTTTTTTTGTTTGTAAATAAAAGACTTTGTATTACAGCAGAAAGGCTTAATAACATCACAAGGAAACCATTAAGACAGATCAGTTGACAGAGAAGTGCACAATGAAACCGCACCAGTCAAGGTCAATCCTATCGAATGAACAAGTAGAAATCCCAAACCCTCCAAAAAGAAACAACAACATGCCTCTACCAACTACTACCCCCCTATTACAAAAAGGACCAACATGGGCAAAAGTCAACTCGTCATTTCAGAATAAAAACCACTGGAAGAGAGGACCAACATGGGCGAGAGACAGCCCGTCATTACATAATCGAAAAATAGGAAGAGAAAAAACTAAGCATCAAAGGAGAAAGCAACCAGGACTCAGATCCTCTTAATACCCAGAATACCCCTAAAGGCGCCTTGATGGCACCAATAAGCGCTACCTGGAAGGCCTATGAAATACTTAATGTAGTGTATATGGCAGCAGTAAGCTTGTCGTAGCCTTTTCGTGATCGCATAATCTGCTCAACGATGGTAGTGTTAGATATTGTTCAAATCACACGGCGAGAGGTGCCCCACTATAAAAGAAGAGTCTGACTGCCTAAAATTCCCATGATTTCTCTGGACGAAGCTCTTGCGGAATGCAAAAAGTGGAAAGGATGGAAGTTGTAGACACAATTTTACATGAGAAGCTTCGTATTTACCTATGCTAGGTGGAGCATCGACTTCATTCAAATCCAGACGCTATTGCATTGGGGAATGCATTTGAATTGAGCTATGCAAAGGATGCCTTGATTTTTATTTTCATGCACTCCATATTCAAACTTTATTTTCCAGAACATGTTTGCAAAGCTTTAAATTTTGATATTTTATATCATTTTGTTTGTGAAACTAAAACTTTAAATTTATTCTTAACCCGATGGCTTAAAAACTGGTAGAATTTATTTCATTAAGAGGCTTGTTAAAAATATCACTCTCAACATTTAAGATCATGATATGTAAAGGTAGATTTAAGTGACAATGGATGACTAATCTCTTTACCATTGGAACACTGTTTGAATCTCTAGTGATGGATCTTTATTTTCAATTTCAAAGCTATCATCCCCGGCTTTAAGTTTGCCAAAGAATCTCTATTGCCTTGATCAAAATTATTTTCTGAAACTATAGGAATGGATCTTTAATGTTCAGTCTAGTCATGCTCACTTTCCCATTTCTTGTTTATAAGCGTGCTTGCTTTTGAATCCTTTTAGAAGCTTTAGGGGTTAACTTTTTGCTGCTTTTAATTTAAAATTTCTAGACAAAAGGAAAATGTACCAAGTTATAAGCAAATAGGCAAATCAACAAAATGAAAATGAATCCTATGGCAATACAAGCATGCAGAAAATAAATGCACTTCTGATAGTTAATAGCTAAAATTTACTTTTGATGGCTAATAGCTACAATCTTGATGGCTGGATGAAAGAGTGCCATTAATGACAATTTATTACATGTACCAAGTGGGGATGGATGCATGAAAGAATGTCATTAATAACATTTTATTACATGTACCAAGTGGCAATGCCAAAAATATTGGCTATTTTTTAAATTTTAAATAATATTTATTTTACCCTTTAAAGCAGAAATATTTAGTCATTTCAACTTCCTCCACCAATTGAAAAATAAAAATAAGTAATTTCAAATTTTCAAAAAATATTTATGTATTTTCAAAATATTAAAATCAATCTTTATTCAAATATTCAAATTAATTTCCTCCACCTTTATTAATTTATTTTTTACTTTTGGTAATTAAATTACATTACATAATATAAAGCACTTGTGCAATTAAATAATTAAAATTAGTCCAATGGATGTATTGAATGTATCTTGGGTGGTTGGGAGGAATGATTGTTACCTTCACAACGGAAGTTCAATTCTTGTAAGTGACATGATGCTCATTTTAATTAAAAAATGCCTTAAGAAAATTGATAAAAATTCACAAAGGAAATTTTGTCCACAAGTTGTTTGGGATCAAGTGTAAGTGTCGAAGGGGAACACACTTGTGGAGCTGTAGGCATCTAAGGGGAACACACTTGTGCCCCTATGTTCATGCGATTAAGAAGTGAAGCAATCAAATTCATTAACTGAGTGTTTATGCAATTATTTACATTCATATTTATGCAATTATTTACAATCATATTTATCAGATCCGTGTGGTGTGGTAGCAAAGCATATGCTACAATTTATATGTACTAAAATATACAATTTATATGCACTAGCGTATATGCCTAGTGTACAATACAATATATGCACTATTGTATATAACTAGTAAATATGTAATATATATAGTACACTAGGATATATACATTAGAATGAATGTACACTAAATATTCATATAGAATATATATTAGTGTGTATTTCTAGTATACATGTACACTACTGCATATCATAGTATTTTATATCACTAATGTATTGTAGAGATCCCTCTTTCCAAAAAATTTAAATGTATTCTACAAAAATAAATATTCAAACATAGAGACACCAATATGGCCCACCTCTTGAGCTTACATATTCAAACAAGGAAAATAGCCTTTGGTACGATGATATTCTCATTTACTTATGTACTTAAGGATTTGAACCTTGCATCTCTCATGACAATTGATGTCACACTCATCACCAAGCCCCTTAACATCTGCTCATAGTTAATTTTATTTATAGATGAGGAATTGACACCATCTTACATCAATACATTGTTAAAATATTGTAACTGCGGAAGATATTCTATTGTACTTTTGTTGTGTCCCCCTCTGGAGATGTTAGTCCTCCATTCGAAGATGTCCTTGATGTAATTAATCATGTAAAAGTCATGAGGTAAACCCTCTATTGTAAGTCGAGGCAATAGTACCCACAAACGTAATATATAAAACATATTTTGAGTCTCCCAAGGCAGGTCAGCCCTAGTTAGGGAACCTGGCCGACCTAGTTAGTTATTTGAAGCACACACCTAATGAATATAAATAGGTGAGGCAACTCTCTCATTCATATATATCCTACACTCAAGTATTGCACTAGAAAGAGAGAGAAAGAAAGAGTCTACTGTGGAAGATGAGCAACTATTCTTGTTGCTGGGGTTTTAAACTGTCTTGGTCGAATTCTATACTGAGGAATTTTTGCAAAGTTTTCTCCCTTGTGGTTTCCCCGAGGAAAATCTTGTGTTCTCTTGTGTTTCTGCATTTGTCTTTCTTTCAGTGATCATTTGCTTATGGTTATGATGTTATTATGCTAAATGTTTTTAGATCTTGTACAACCATTAAAAATCTAACAAATGTCTCACTCTTAATGAGGATAAAAAGGTATTAAATGATTGTGTATTTCATTTTCTAACTATTTTTCTATTCCATCCTCATGTTATAGTGCTATGATTTGTTTTTTTTTAAATGACTTGTAACAATAATTTGAAATAGTATTGCTTAAGGTCATGAGTTCAAGATAGGTAACAATGATGATTCATGGACGTAATAGCTTGATAACATTAATTAATCTCTTAGTTCCTTGTTTTTCCCTTTGAAAATAACTTATCAATAATCTATAATAGTGTTGCTTGAGGTTGTTAGTCAAGATAGGAAATAGTGATGATTAATTGTCATAATAGTCTAATATTTTTCTCGATTCATCACTAATCTCAAGATACTATAGCCATCGATTTCCACCATAATCAATATTGAATTCAAGACCATTGGAAACACTCCTATGCATCAATATACCATGACATGTTTCTTATTTTCTTCATAAGACCATACAGGTTTTGTTTTTGTTTTTTTTTCAAAATAATTATAAGTATTTTGTCTCTTTTTAGTCATCTATTTATATATTTCTATTGCTAGGTGATAGGAAAGTTAACTTATAGTTTTGACAAATCTTTTTCTTCCATCTTTATTTTGAAATTTTTATTTAATTCATAATTCAAAATGGAGAAAATTAAAAACTTAGGTAAATGTCTTATGTATATAATATTAATAAACTAAAATCACTGCGACTAACTCTTTTAAAAAAAATATCGAAACCTGAAATACTTAAGCTCTGGGTATCAGCGAGCAAAAAGACTATCCCTCGTCACAATCACCATTTGCCTTCCGAAACAGCAGCAGCATAGAAGACAAGTATTCCGATACAATCGTAGACCATTCCGATAGCAATAATCAGGTCTCACAATCAGGTCTGGTTTTGAGGTTTGCTTGTCTGTTGGAAATGCCCTGATTACCATGTATGCCAGATGCGGGGTTGTGGATGATGCATGCCAAATGTTTGACAAAATGGCTCAACATGACAGGGTAACTTGGTCAGCGATGATTACAGGATATGCCCTGCATGGACATGGGAAGGAAGCAGTTCAGCTTTTTGATCGAATGTTGGGAACAGGCATGAAGCCTGATCATGTCTCTTTCATAGGTGTCCTCTATGCTTGCAGCCATTCTGGATTAATGAATGAAGGCTGCCAATACTTTGCTTCTATGATTAGAGACCACGACATCACACCAAGAGCTGATCACTATGCTTGCATCATTGACCTTCTTGGGCGTGCCGGGCACTTGGATGAGGCAGAGGAATTGATTTACAGCGTGCCATTTGAACCTGATGTTGGTGTCTGGGGAGCATTGTTGAGTGCCTGCAGAATTCATGGCAATGTGGAGCTAGGAAAGCGCGCAGCAGCAGCTCTTTTTGAGTTGGAACCACAAGAAGCTACCCCATATGTGCTGCTGTCAAACATCTATGCTGCAGTTGGCAAGTGGGATGATGTGGCAAAAGTGAGAAAACTAATGAAAAATGGAGGAGTTAAAAAGAAACCACGGTGCAGCTGGATTGAGGTCAAGAGCAGGGTGCATGCATTTGTTGCAGAGGACAAATTGCACCCACAAACAGTGGAGATCTATGTAATATTGGAGGCATTGTCTCAACAGATGGAGGAGGCAAGGTATGTGCCTGATACTAACTTTGTTTTGCATGATGTGGAGGAGGAGCACAAGGAGCACATGCTCAACCACCACAGTGAGCAGCTGGCAATTGCCTTTGGGCTTATCAGCACACCTCCTGGGACAACAATTCGAGTTGTCAAGAACCTCCGGGTGTGGGGTGCCTGTCATATCGCTATCAAGTTTATCTCCAAGATTGTTTGCCGAGAATTCATTGTGATGGATGTCAACCGCTTTCATCATTTTAAATATGGAGTGTGTTCTTGCGGGGATTACTGGTGATCAGGTTTTCTGTGTGGCCATGCTGGGAGGGAACGCCTTTTTTAAATGAGTACTAAGAACACACAGAAAGATGTCTTTTTGCACCTTACTCTCTGGCTGACAAATTGTAAGTCATATTAGTAGACACTCAGGCAAATTGAAAATCTTGGTAATGCAAGCTCTCTAGTTCCAATTCAGTCTCAGGTTCACTGTACGCTTCACTATTTACAGTTCCACTTGTATTGCTCATGCATGTGATGACCTTATGACTGCTGGAGGAGAAATGCTGCCTATTCCATTCCATCATTGATATTTAGAGTCTTGTGGTATGTGAATGTAATCTCTCCACGGCATTGGCCTCTTGGCCATGCAATGAGGAATGCAATATCTCAACACACCACACCAACTTCAGTTTTGGGTTGTATAACATATAATGATATATGTAAGATCTCTTTTTGTTCTTGAGTATTCTTGTGGATTGTACTCACTGCTTTTATGTGCTTGAATGGATGCCAACATAAACTTGATGGGATTTCTGTTAACATAGGCTTTATACCATAATAGTAAGCCTATTGAGACTGTTTCAGATTACAAAGGATATATTGCACTGAGTGGAGTGGACGTTCTCATTAAACATGCTCAAGGCAGTGAGATGATGATGCATTCTAATTCTTTTTGACACAGATGGAAGCGTTTTGCTGCAAAGTAAACCGGTGAACATAAAGTTCCTTTAAGAAGCACAAAGCCGTGGTGTCTTTGGCATCTTCCCTTGGTGACATGTATACTACATGTATCCACGCTGTGCTGTCACTTCTATAGGTGGTATGCTATAATTATTGTCGTTTATGGTGTCTTATACTTATGGACTGCCATTTTATTGTTTCAAGTAATTTAATATTGAAATAACTTTGCAGGAGCTCGATTCATTCATCCATGCCATTGTTGCCATTTGTGAAGATAAAGAGATTGAGGACATCAAATTCATACACCATGACTTTGCCTAGACATCCATTTATCCAAACCTCCAAGCCGAGATATAAAGACTATGACACGGGTGAAGCCAGAATTGCTCGCCAAAGGGCAAAAGACGCATTTTAGAAGTTAATTTGCTAGAGATGCCAACACTTGCAGACTGCCGGGAGGTGGCACAATGCACCAAGCTTTTATTAAGGAGGGTGCTCAATGGAAAGCTATGGTTGAAGATTAACATAAATATCACAAAGCATATCATGCATGTGCTGTCCAGGTTAACCATGGTGGGGGACATAGCCACATCCACATTCCAATACAAAAAATGAATAAACAATGTGGAGCACTGCCTTTAGAGCTACTCAAGTTGTCATTCACTGTACTAATTTTTACAATGTTATACTATTTTTTACAATGTTATCTTCCATAGGAGCACTGCCATTTATTGCTAACAATAGTGCACTTGTTAACTGAATTCGGTGACTTTCCCAGTGAAGGTAGAGTGTTGATTATGCTCTGAAAACACATGACTTCATCCACATGATTCTTACTGTTAAATTTACCCATGAAGAATGCTAAACTTGGACAGGGTCATCATCTAGATTTACGCCTAAGTTTGGAACCAATGGCTCTAGATTGATCCAGGTGTACAGTGTCTTATGTCAAGGATCAATGAAGATAAAACAATCGGTGATTTAGGGTCCCTTTACTAATGAGTTCAATTGTAGTCTCTTTAAAATGCAAACTTTCCAAGTTCTCTACTTCCAAAACCAACTTGTCTAAGCTCACATTTTCCACATAAAATTTTAAGTCCCTTATGTCTTGTTTGTTCAAAAAATGGAGAGCTTGTGTTCTACGTCCATACTAGGCATAGCCAAAGATCAGTGTTGTCCATGAGATCACATATTGTTAGGGATTTCTTTAAAAAAAACATTGTAGGGTTCGTCAATGCTTCCACACTTGGAATACATGCCAATGAGAGCAATTTCCACATCTACCCATGGCTTAAATTCAATTTTAATGAAGTAGATGTGGAGCTGCTTGCCCTGGTCTAGAACTGCTATACTAACATATACACTAATAACGTGGACTTGATGGAGGAGTTTTGAAGCTTCCCCACCTAGCCCATTTTGTTCATATATACTTGTTGTTTGTGGGTGGTATTTACCTCAAACTGTATTACTAACTTCAATTCAGCTAAGTCCAGGCTCTTACTTCCTTGATTTTCATCATACTTCTTGTTTGTGTTGCATATACCCTGAAATGGATCAGAACCGTGAGTTGGTGGTGTCAAAAATAGATTGGAACCCTAAGGCTTAGACATGAGGAAAATAAAAACTCTATGAATCAGAATGAGAAAAATAGGAACTCTGAGCGGACTTTAACACTCAAATTGGGATTTTGTGTATGCTTATTTGATAATACATAACCATGAACAGCCTTCACACACTCAGATCCGAACTTTGTTTATGCTGATATGATAATATGGAACCCTGAACATCCACCACAAAGTCAGATTGGAACTCTGTGTATGCTGATATGTAATCTTGAGTGGCTTTCACAACCTGATCAGATCTACCTAAGATAGGAGAGAGAGAAGATACTAACATGAAACCCCCTGAAATTGATTTTTGGATTAGAGATGAAGATTCCTTGTATCTTATTTTTCAAATGAGAGAGCCTCTCTATTTATATTAATGGTGTTTCTAAAAATGCTACTTCTCATTTTAATAATGAGACCCCCTCTACAAGTGACGCGAGAATTCTTGAAAATGCATAGGACGAAAATGATGAAATACATGATAGGAAAAGAAGGTTGTTTGTGAAATTTGTCAAGGAGGTATGATATGTCCTCCAGAATGCAGTAATGGAAATGAACCAATGGCCAAGTTTATGAAAAATAATAAACCCACTTCTGGTCCATTATCATAACCTTCTGAATTTATGGTAGTATCTACAGAGATGTATTAGATGTATTATAATTGAATCTGCATCAATTTATGGAGATGAATTTGATCAATTCCGACTGAATGTGTGTGCTTGCATGTGGGTGTGGATGTGTCGACATGGAAGACGGTGTGGGGTGTTAGCACGTGTGAACCCATACACGTATGCAGGTGTATGCATGTACATATGTGAGTGCATGTCAATGCATCAGTGTGCATAGGTGTGTGTGCCTGAAGGGTGTGGGTGAGCATGCATGGGTGGCAGTGCATGTTTAACTATTGCATGCATATTATCAACATTACAAGCCATAAGATATAATCACCTTGGGTGATGTATAAAGTTGATGCTATTGGTGGGCATGGTATGATCATAGTGGAGGACCATGGTAACTTAGTCGAATGAAAAAAGGGTACCTAGCAAATTACCTGATTATGTATATATGATTAACTAGGCTATAACTAACTACTAGTATTATCATGTTGATTACCATCACTGCCACAGGATGCAACAATGTCAATGCAGCTATATTGAGAGGCAACCTGTGCTTATAAGCATATCACATAACCATAGAATTCTTAACCTGGGCAACATGGACTTTATGGCACCAAGTATAAGCATCTTGTGGACGTAGCTATAAAGAACAAGGATGGAGGTACTTGTCAACTATCTACTCTATACAGGGATGCTATTCACTGTGTTGTCTATCATTAGAGGAAACTCATCAGAGTTTTGTTTAGCCATATAGTTGTATACAATTATGTGTCGGCCTTGGTACTACCAATATCCTTAGTTGCTTGATTGGTCAGTCAGGTATACACCCTTCTTCTTGTGCTTGCTTTTCAGGTTAGGAGTACAACTCCGTAACAATTAGGCATGGTTGAATAACCAACTTCTCCACTTCTAAAAGAGAATAAGCTTCAGATGATAGGCACAAAATCTACTTCAATTGCTCATAAACTCTTGGACATTCAAGGATTAAAAGAGGTCCCATGCCCATAATTTCTCTATCAAAATGCATCCTTGTGCAAGTCTCGAAGAATTTACATTGCTGGATTAGGGTCAATAGATCTCATCACCATTGACAACTGTATAATACAGCCCAGCCTTGGCTACTTTTGTGCCCTGAGCATGGTCATTTTGATATGCATTGGCCTCTCATTTGTTCCATTCATCACATCCATGAACATGCAACATCATACTGGCTGCTTTAACTCATATGTAAACATTATGAGTTATTCTGTCACTCTTTAATGCTGAGTTGACCCTTCTAAGCCCAGAAAGGGTTACTCGCTTGGGTAATAAAATGTATGCTCTTCCACTATTTTATAGTTGTCATGATGAATAGGTGCAACTTGATATCGAGGATCACAAATACAATCATAAGGAGGACACCGTATGTTGCTCATGATCATTGTTGAATATGATAACTGCATTAAAAGATTACTCAGAATGGGCGTCTAATTAGTGTTTTTTTCTTGGTTAAACAACTAAAAGTACTCAAATTGGTTATGAATAATGAAAAGTTTGGAGCTGAATTAAAAATGTAGTTCCCAATAGTTATGACTCATTCTAAAGTATATTTACTTCTAGGTGAGTAACTTTCACTCTCCCTCCTTTCCCAAGAAACCGCAATATTTACACCAACAAATAAACTAGGAATGAAGGAAATGGTAAAAGGATATTCCAACTATCCTCCATATAAGCATATAAGAAATAGGTTTGGTGTCACCTCTATATGTTATGTTCACAATGCTCTGAAAAAGGGTATATGCCGTCAAATACTCTACTCAGCTTGTCATGATGCAAAGGCTTTACTTTCCCCAAACACCCTGTTACAGGCATACAGGATATGATATAATTAAATCAGAAGTTGTATAATTATGTAAACAGATGCTCTGATGGACAACACAGGCCTTGGCTTAACTATTCTTCCTCTTCAGAATTACTCAGAGAAACTAGGCAACGAAAGGTAATGCTCTGAGTGCAAGCCACATGTTCATTCTATTTTCACAAATTATAATCGAATCACCCTAAAACATGTGTTGTCTTGGAAAACACTATAATATTTGTGTGCTATTAATGACTGTCACAACTGACGATATCTGAGCAGACAACTCTGCTACAGACAGCAAATTATTGTACATGAAAAATGAAAAGGGAGCATCAAACTCGAGGACTATATCAGTGGAAAGAACAGCCATAAGTATCCACATCACTACTGATAAACTCTACAGAGCATTAGTTCGATGCATGTTGACCAGGACTTTGTTAGGGTTTTATGTAGCATATTATTTGTAAATACGAATTCTAGACTGGTTTCTTTCCCAAACATAATTTTTCCCGACAAAAAGCCTTTTCAATTCTCGAGCAATTTAATTGCAATTCAGAAATGTATCTTAAAATTAAAAAAAAAAACATTGCGATCCTTAAACCCAGACAGGTCCAACAACTAAACAACAATAAAGAATTTGTGGCAACTCTCTGTCCCCCAATATATCTTAAAAAATCATAAATTAAGTTGATTTTTTTAAACTTACTCTGTTTACCGAATTTTCAAATGCTGAATAAAATCAGAGTTTTTGTCAAGTATTACAATTGTTTAAACTTTTAACACATGATAACCTATCTCAGCCTCAACCAATGTCAACTGGTCATAGACCATGACAAGTTGAGAACTAGTTCACATTGTCCTCCAAAACAATCAATCCCAGCTCCTAAAATATGCAAACAACCAAAACCTTGAATCTTCAACGTCTATCTGTTTTACCTGTAGATCGCTTTCCAGAAAACAAATGCTTTGGTTTCATGTTCAGTATGACCCTATCACCCTCTCCCTTGCGGGCGTCCTTGTTTCGTTTCTTTGATGCTTTCTTGCCAAGTTTAACTGCCTTTAATTTCTGAGATGAGTTCTTGTAACCCTCACCTGGCATAACTTCACCAGGAGGCCTTGTCGTGGATCTGGAACGAGATAGCATGCGACGCCTCTTATTTGGTTGATCTACATCCATAGCATCAACATTCTCTTCCACGCCATTTGACCTTTCTCGCTTACGACCTCGCTGAGAGACAGATCTGCTCCGAGCTCTCTCCATT